>CABFWO010002882.1:51967-63257 GCA_902155825.1 Timema genevievae
TTGTCAAGGACGGTGCGCCCTGTCGTGTCCATGCGCTGGATTACAAGGTGGTCTAACACCATATTCTGCTTGGCTCGCTCCACAATCTCCTCCTCCACAGAGTTCCGTGTTACCAGTCGATAAATGTTGACCTGGAAACAGACGACATTGGCGATTTAAACAATTTGGGAGTCGTATTAACTATAAAAACCATCTATATTTGGGATCTTATTTTAAGGATGGGATCTGACACCTTAGCTCAGTTGGTAGCGTGTCTGTCTATTGAGCTAAGCGTCCTGGTTTTGAATGCCGGCATGGCTGAGAAATTTATCAATGATGAAATGAGGGTTTACCCTTTAAGAGTGATAAATTAACAGCCGAGGACTGGAAGTTGTGTCTGTCCTTGTCTTAAGTTAGATTATAAGGCATATGAAGCTACAACAAGCCTAGCAGGCCGGTAGTGGAAAATATGTGGCTTGAATAAAAAATTGATACGGCCAACAGGCGGAAAAAAGTAATGGATGTCCGATTTTAAGGATGGGGCCCTCTGAATATTTAAGATATTAATGAGGTTTAAAGCCGTTTAAAATCCCACAATGTGCCTAAAATCTCTTAAATGTCCAATGGTAGTGATGTAAAGTGCTAAAACTATGTTTTTCAGTCAATTGTAAAGGCCATTTTGTGTTTGTTCCCTTTTATATGTTTTCTATCCACCTTTCTTGTACCTTTTTTGAAATATATACTAATCTGTTTGTACCTTTTTTAAATATATACTAATCTGTCTGTACCTTTTTCGAAATATATACTAATCTGTACTGTTTTCGAAATATATACTAATCTGCCTGCACCTTTTTTGAAATATATATGCTAATCTGTCTGTAACTTTTTCGAAATATATATCAATATTATTATAAAAACAATTCCTGTGAGGTAAAGTAATAATGCTTATTAATTACTAGCATATTGACCAGAGAATAAGCGGTACTATTTTACCATAAAACCTTTCTTGAGACTATAATCACACCCTTGAATAATACGTATTAAATGTGTTAACTTTGAAGACAGAAGATATATTTGAAATAGAACCCCAACAGATCGTGATGTATTTAAATAGTTTATCAGCACAACAGATTGTAATATAATAAAATAATTTATCACCCCAAAAGATGGTGCTCTTTATGGCTTAACTTTGACGAAGTGAGTTATTGTTGCATGAACACGTTAAACGACTTTTATTTTTACATTTTAACTTATAGGACTAAGGTCTAGGGGTGTGCGAAACGTCAACTTGGCTTCGATACAAACATAAGCTTCGCCAATAAAATTATTGACATATAAAATACTTCAATTATAGCCATTCTGATCTGTTATGTTCATTACAAATTAATATTTATATGGAGTAGATCTGAAGAAATTGAATAGCATATTGTGATAATAACTTGATTTGTCAGAGTAACACAAAATATTACAAATAATTGTATAATAAAACATTTTCCAAGTAATTTCAGTACATAAAGTAACATAAATAACCACAATACAATATTTTTTTCAAGCATAAAACAACTAAATGAAAATATTCAAACATCGATTCTGCTTCGATAATATTTTATTTATTCGATTTGAGTTCGCTTGGAATTGAAAAAATGGACTTCGCACAACTCTACTAGGGTCCATAACTAATCTATATTTTTTTTATAATCTGTAACGTGTTTTATTTAACATAATTTTATCATATTTAAATAGAAGATGATTCTATTTCATAGTTATTCCAAATTTGCAAATAATATTTGCTTTGATTCAAACTCAAAAACCCTGCTTTGCAGATGTCTAGATTTTAGATTATAGAGGTATGCATAAATAAGCACTAAATAATATTTTTTCAATCATAAAACCCCTAAGAAAAAACATTCTAACTTTGATTTGGCTTCGAGAATATTTCATATATTCGTCTCGAGTTCGCTTCGAATTGAAAAAGTGGACTTTACACACCCCTACTTAACTTTAACTTTGAACATTAAATCGGAATCTAGGAAAACAATGTCTTAAATATTTATTAATATTGACTTTATGATGTATTCTTTTTGAGAAAAACTTGTCTACCACCCAATTTTAAAATTAGACAAAATATCATTATTAACTTTTAATTAATATCAAATTTGTCACTTTGAAAACTGGTCCAAGATTAAGTAGTCCTGCTTACCTGGTTTTTCTGCCCTATCCTATGGGCTCTGGCCTGAGCCTGCAAGTCATTCTGTGGGTTCCAATCGGAGTCAAATATGATGACAGTGTCTGCCGTGGCCAAGTTAATACCCAGACCTCCGGCACGGGTTGAAAGCAGGAAGCAGAAATCCTGAAACCACAATCCAGAGTAAGAAAACTATCCAACTAAAGTATAAAGGATATGTTAATAGTAGTACAATGGTGATAAGAGCGCGAAAACACAAAATATTATCAAGGTTGATTTGAAGTTAGGAATGAAGTTATCTGGGCAAAATTGGGAGTACATGAAATAGTAGAGGAAGCAAGATTGATAAAGTATGCCCATGTAATGAGGATGGAAAAGGAGAAAACACAGAAGAAAATGATGAAGAATAAGTATAGTAAACTCACAGTAAGCCGGACCTCGATATCGATCTCAGACTTCGGATGATTCGGACAAAATTTTATATTAGTATTATGCCAGTCGCATGCTGGCAGGCTGAAAATGTTATAGAAGAAGTGTACTTCAGGGGGCTGTCGGAGATCTTGCATCACAGCGCTACTGCCCCTTCCATCGTGCCCTCACACATAAAGTACTATATTTAGATCATTTACAAGTACTGTAGGCCTATTGTAATCTCAACCTTTCCCATTCCAGTACCTAACTATTATTTGTGTATGTGTCTTATCTTATATGTATTGTTTACCTCGTCACATTAAAGTCTAATATTACTTTAAATAAAGTATTAGTTTCCATTCCCTAGGCACAAATTTTTATTTCCCGTCTATGAAACAGACTTTTTGTAATTTGGAGTGACCCCAGCCCCCGTTAGTAAAAGTTATCGAGGGTTTACTATGAAAAAAGAACACAAGGGTGACCAAGAAAGAAATAGGTGTTACCGATAACAGAAAGTGTGCAAGTGAAAGGAGAAGAACAGAAGCAATTAAAGGAGTTGTTAAAACTAGAGAATATTTAAAAGGAAACCTGTTGTCAAATAACTGGATCAAAAGTTCCTCTCAATTTCCTGATTCTTTTATTAATAACAGCTCAAATAACAATGCTTTGAAGTAATTTTTTGCATTCAGCCAATAATTATATATAAAATGCCTTTCTCAATTGGAATTTACTAATTAAAAATATTTCTATAATTTTTGAATGAAAATTCTACTATTCAATTTGTATTATTCGGTATTAGTTTGAAAATTCAATATTCGATTTGATAAATAATCCTATTTGCACACTCCTATAATTTTCAGAAATACAGTTTGCAAAATAAATGTAAGAATTTAAGTTAAGGCCAGAAAGAATAGATTTAAAAAAATCTTTAGAACAAAGTATCACACTATTACAATTTAATAGCTCTGTAAAGAAAACCTCTTTTTGCTTTTTAAGGTAGTTTGTAAAATATATATAAGAAAAAAGGTGCAAGAAAGGTGGATAGAAAACATATAAAATGGAATTAACACAATATGGCCTTAACAATGAAAAGAATAACACATTTTACATTGCTACCACTGGACAAAGGAGCAATATCCATCTCTTTGTACAGTGGCAGCAGTGTAAAGTGCGAACTTTGTTCTTTTCACAGTAAAAGCCATATTGTGTTTGTTCCTTTTATATGTTTCTATCCACCTTCCCTGTACCTTCTTCCAAATAAAATACAATTACCTCAAATAGCGAAAAGAGGTTTTCCTTGTAGAGATATACAGATCAAGGAATTCTAGTTTATGATTCCGAGGTGTCCATTCCTACATTTTGAAGGTACTTCGTGTCCTGACCTGTGACCCCTCGGCGTTGAAATGGTCGAGAGCCTGTTTCCTGAGCTCCCCTTTAATCCCTCCGTCAAGACGCTGGAAGGGGAACCTCCTGATCTGAAGGTACTCGGCCAATATGTCCAACATTCGCACCATCTGAGAGAAAATGAGGACGCGGTGGCCGGTCTCTCGTAGCCGAACCAACAGTTTGTCCAGGAGAACCAACTTGCCCGACCCTCGGATTAGTTGCTAGCAACACAAAACAGGTGTAAAGTAACTAAACACAAAATCAAGTAGGATAATCATTAAGAATTTTATAATTGTAAGTTATATTATATTATATTAGCTTAGTCGGTGGTGTGTCTGCCTATTGAGTTAAGGGTCCCAAGTTTGATTCCCGGTATGGCCGAAAATTTATCATTGATGAAAATATGGATTTACCCTTTTTCAGATTGATAAATTAATGGCCAGGGACTGTATGTTGTGCCTGTCCTAGTTTTAAGTTAGATTATAAGGCACATGAAGCTATAACATCCCTAGCAAGCAGGCAGTGGAAAAAATACGGCTTGAATAAAAAAACTGACCCAGGCCGCAGGTTGGAAATGATAATGGATGTGAGAAAAAGTTGCAGGAAAAGTGGATAAAAAACATATAAAAGGGACAAACACAATATGGTTTTTACAATGAAAAGGATAACACAGTTCACATTTTACATTGCTGCCACTGGACAAAGAGGTACTTGAAGAAAACCGGCCGTTACCGCCCAATCCCCCTACCTAGGTTTCATTCTAAAAGACATATTATGTTCTTTCCCTTTTGTATCTTTTCAATTAGCCTTTCCTGTACCTTCTTCCAAATATATATGTACAAAATACCTCCAAAAGGCAAAAAAAAGTTTTCTTTAAAGAGATACATAATAACTTTTCAAAAGCATTTTTGAATTAATAAAGTTTTTAACCACACAGCCATGAAGTAATCATGAGATTAATAACTTTTCAAAAGAATAAGAAGAGACGCGCTTCATTTTCTGCCAAAGCTTGGGGCATTTACTTATACATTCAATGATACCAGATTCACAGCGCTTCAACTAGAGATGAAACAAGGTGGAGGAAAAAAAAGCTAGGAACAAATATAAGAGAAAAACCCAATAGGAATTTTAAATGGAAAAGAACCATACAGTCCATACTTTACAACGCTGCCAATAGAAAATAAAAAAAGGAGTGACTGCCTTTAAAAAACAATAGCACGTAGAAAAACTGAACAGAGGAAAATCCGCTTCTGTAGCCAAGTGGTCGAATGTGCTACTTTCACAGTAGACTAGACTGCCAATGACAATATCGAGGTTTGAATCTTAGTTGGGTGTATTGAAGGCGATTTTTCCAAAATAGTTTTCCACCCTCCCTCCACTCAAATGGGGTTGCCAGTAACCGTTTATCGGTACGTACCCAGGGAAACACCGGTGCGGATTGTTACCTGTATGTGCTCCTCAGGGGGCGGCCTCTGTTCAAACTCCATGGGCTTGGTGAGGAACGAGTGGTTGCAACACTTTTTCAGTTCTATGACGATGTTTAAGAATGTCGTGGAGGAGCCTTTGACCCCTTTCCTCAAGGCGTTGTAGTTTTTCGTCAGGATCCACTTGTAGTACTGTTTCTGTAGCGTCGTCATCTCTACCCTGAGTATTTGCTCCACCTGTAAGACAAGGGTTTACGTTTTGAAGATGAGGAAGAAAGGTGCTTTCTCTTAAATGTGAATTTTACAATTTTTATCTTGTAAAGTGATAGCGCATTTATTCTATATTGTTAAGATTAGACAGTTTGTTGTTATTCCCTACCTTTCCTTAGCATCACCTTATTTTATTGAGGCAACAAGGAAATAATAGAAAAAATATCAGGGTGTCTAATAAGGTGGCGAAACAAAAATTAGTGACTTTGTGCTGATCTTTTTTGAGCACAAAATTCCTTTGGCAGACGGTCGAAAAGTATATAATGCATATATAAGCATAATGCACTCACACACAACATTAACCTTTAACTAGATGGCGAACATTAACCTTGTCCTTGATATCAGGGTAAAAACAATCGGGCAACTTGCAGCTAGCACATGGCATCATGGGTAGTGGATGGCTCGACATTTGACGCGTTGTTATGATGCACGAGAAATTCAAACATACACCCTGAATATAGGCCTATTATGTACAGTGTCTGGATTATTTTTCCCGTCAAATGTCACTGGCACAGTTTGATGCTGTACCATTTTAGTTAGTCGTCAATTGAGATTCTGTAGATAAATTCCATGTGCCTTAAACTAGAAGCATCACCGGGCTTCCACATGCTTCATGAATGTATACAATGATTGATCAGTACAAGACCAAGACCAATTACATGGTACAAAAAAAATTTGACTGTTATGTGAGCACTTAAACGGTTAGTTTATAAGTCAATATAATTTGGATTTGCATTGTCAAATAATAAAAACAAAAAATTGTGTATTTTTAATAAACAGAACAATAAACCAAGAAAAATACTGGCGATAAAATAAATCCAAACCTTAGCTGGAAGGGATTTCTCAACATCTTTCTTGACCCTTCGGATTATGAACGGCTCCAGCTGTTTATGCAATTTGGAGTAACCCTTGTGCGCTGCATTTTCATGATCTTTCTCGAATTCTTCCCACGAATCAAACCTTAAAAAATATTAAACATAATTTCTACCTATAAAAACAAATAATTGCCAAAAGATTTAGGCTTAGCACAAAATGTTGGTTATTAACACATTTCATCTAAAAATAATACAGAACACGATATACTTCCACAGCTATTCATGCAAAATAAATCATACATTCGATATATTAACTTAATCAATAACAATGCTTTTTATCATTGACATGGTTTACACAAAATAACAATTACATATTGTAGTCTACACAACGTGTTTTCCTGCAACTAACAATAATTACAGTATATATTACAGGGTATATACGTCAGTTAAATAAATGAAATTTTGATTAAACTAATTCAACTATGGTTTAAAATTTGTGAAAATACGATTTCTGTGTATTCTCACGCTTAATCCGAGTTTTCACTAATCCAAACAAGCTTCACCCCCAATTAGTTTGGCTTAACAAGGTCCTAATGTAATTATTAAATTTTTCGGGTTCATCACTCTACCGCTTTAACAGAAGAGAGTAAATCACCAACTGAATTATGGCAGAATTAATTTTAAGAGATTAACTTGGTTACTCTGTAAAAATATTACAAGCACTGTCTCGCTGGCAAACATACAATTACTCACTTATGAGGCATGATGAAGTGCAGGAGACTCCACAACTCCTTGAGGCTGTTCTGCAGAGGGGTACCGGTAATGAGCAGCCTGTGGTTTGTGTCAAACTCCATCAGCGCCTTGTACAGAAGCGAGTCGTCGTTCTTCAGCCGATGAGCCTCGTCCACCAATAGTCCCGCCCAGCTCAGGCTACCAAGGAACGCCTTGTCCTTCAGAACAATCTCGTACGTCGTCAGGATGGCGTTGAACTTGAGGCGCTTGGAACTCGCATAGCACCACTCGAATTGGCGGATCTAATTAACAATAAAGTAATCAGTATTTATAAAACATTAGAAGGAAGCAAAGCATTTTCAAACTACGGCAAATAACAGTAAACATTTTTAACAATAAAACAAAGAATAATGAAATAGTATTATGTAATTTTATTTATAACAAACACAAGGTTTGAAAAAACAAACAAGTGGTCAAGCAGACAAAGGTGTAAAAGCTTCATAATTTCTGGTTTACCAATGACTGGGAGGTAGGGATTTTAAATACAACACATCTATGTTCAACTTTTGTCCTTTTGTTGTGTTATGTAAATCTAAAATATCTCATTAACAAAAAACTCCAATTCCCTCCTGATGAGTTTCAATTGAATGAAATTTAGGTTAGGTTGAATGGACGATCAATGATCAATTTTTTTCAAGAGGTAGCCAATACCTCTTTGTCCAAAGGCAGCAGTGTAAAGTGTGTTCTTCTTTTCATTGTTAAAGCCATATTGTGTTGGTTCCTTTTATAGGTTTCTAGCCACCTTTCCTGTACTTATTTCCAAATATAGGAAAAAAAAAATCCAAGATAGTTAAATTTAATTGTTGTAATGATAACTTATCAATTTGTGGTGGAATATTTAACTATATTTGTGTTTTGTAAATTATATTTAATGGCTAAGGTCATAAAGTTATTTGGCACACAATCTTTTACTTTCTTTTGACCCATTGGAGAGAAAATATTGTGACCGTCAAAAAAAGTGAACTCGAGATTTTGATAAATGTCAACATTTCATGATCCCCTGAAACGGGGGNGGGGGGGAGTGGTATTTGCAATGCTGTTTGTCTGTACCTCAAGCTAGAGCAAAAACTCTTTTATTGATTGGGTTAAAACTTGGTATCTGGGGTCCCCCGAGGGGTTTTTAGAATTAGATATACAACCCTAAATTTAAAAGTGGTTTAATAAAATGCAAAAAGAGAAAAAAATCAATTTTCTCAAAATTTGATTTAACAATTTTGATTAAATTTATATCTAGACATTGTTTATCATTATAAACAAGATGGCAGTTCTCATTTTCTCGTGAAAATGAATTTGAGGGTACTTTACATAGGGGGAAACTTTCCAATTTTCATAATTTCTCTACAAATATTTGAGATACAAAATAACTTATCATTATAAAGTTGTAGTGCTATTAAAGATAAAAATCATTTATTTCAAATATATTTTTATAAAACCAATAATTTCTGCACTATAAGTAAATAGTTATACTTTTTAATTCGGGTCTTTGACAATTAATTTGATTCTTATTCTCTTTGGTGGACAAAGATGTTTCTCTTTTCTCAATTTTTCTGTAAAAGTGTTCCTAGTTCCTTATACCATAGAGGTAGTAACAGTGTATATTATTTAATTTATTATCTTTGGTGTAGTGTTTCTACAAAAATGTATAGACCTATTATTTTGTTTCACAAATCTTAAGAGATTTTAGTTAATGTATATTTCTAAGATAAAAGAGAGAAAGTAACTGTAATATTTATTTTTACAAACTTTTCATTCAATTTTATATTCATATTTGAATTCGAATCTAAATGAAAAAAAATGAGTATTTTGCCAATTTCTAAAAGAAGTATTAGATTGGCTTAGTTCTGTTTGAATAGACTTACGATATCCCTGGAAGTGACATCTCCTAGGTAAGTGACAATGTTCATCTCAGGTGCCCATTGACTAAACTCTCGTTGCCAGGAGGTCATGGTCGACAGAGGTACCACTATTATGAACGGACCATACAGCTGATGTGTGTAGAACAGGTAGTACAACAAGCAGATTGTCTGAAAGATACAACACTTAAAGTAAGTATTAAGGGTGCGCAAAGCTTTTTCTTGGCTTCGAAAAAATTCTGACATCGACAATTACAGAGCTTGGCCAATAAAAATATTGACCACCATTCTAAGCTGTTATATAAATTACAAATTAATGTTAATATGAAACAATCTGAAAAAATTTAATTGCAAGTTGTGATAACTTTTTTTTAGCATTGCGGCTTAATACCCGTTTGGGTTATACGCAGAGTCAGTTTAGTAATATGCCTCCATCTTCCTTTTACCTTCCACCTCTCTTCCTCCTTTAATGGCTTCCATTCTTCTCCTCTCACTTGAACACTTTTTTTAACCTGCTCCTCCCATCTCTTTCTTGACCTCTTTAGCGGTCTTTTTCCCACAATCAATCAAAGGATGAAGAGTGGTGGAAGGATGGAGGAAGATGGAGGCATTTTACTAAACTGACCGAGCCATCGGCTGGAAAAAGTTGATGATGATGATGAATATATGTATGAGTGTAGTGTATCCACTAACCTGTATTGTTTTTCCTAGACCCATTTCATCGGCAAGGATGACTGAATTATCTTTGCACCAGGAGTGTATTAACCAATTCACTCCCTCGAGCTGGTAATCTCTCAAAACCAACACCTAGAGTAAAGAAAGACAGATTAAACAATAACTCCACTAAGCCCTTGCAATCTTAGAAATTTCAAATATGAATCGTGCTAGGCTTCATATTCAATTCGAAATTTCAGATTCAAACTAACCCCAGACTCAGATTCAATCGTGTCTCCTGACACTTTAGCTCAGTCGGTAGTGTGACTGCCCGCCTACTGAGCTAAGGGTCCCGGGTTTGATTCCAGGCATGGCCGAAAATTTATCACTGATAAAAATCTGGGTTTATCCTTCCACGTAGATAAATTGACAGCCAGGGACTGGATGTTGTTCCTGTCCTAGTCTTAAGTTAGATCATAAGGCATATGAAGCTATGACAGACCTAGCTAGCCGGTATATGGCTTGAAACAGTTATGGATGTCAAGTAAATTCAGATTTAACTAAATTTAATTTAAAACTTGAATCTAAAATTTCAACTTTTTGAAGAATTTGCCATGGATTCATTATTAAACTTAGACAACAGAAACTTGTGAAATTTGTGTTATTTTTAATCTAGTTATTATTTATATGAGGTTTGGATAATTTTTTATTTTAATTTCACTCAATTTCGGAAAATATATAATTTAGCCTATTGTGTAGTTTGGATTTAATATGACTTGATTGTAAAATATACAATTCAGATTTGATTTGAGTAAGGAGGCAAAGATTAGGAATTGTTTTGAAATTTAAAATCTTAGAATTGATTCTTCCTAGTTTATTTGTTAACACATTTATTTTTAATGCAGAATACAAAATGATCAGCATGTTTTAATGGTTTGGATTGTAAAACCTGTTTACGACTTTGTTGATTCAAGTCAATTCTTCATCCCATAAGTTTTCTTGGGATGAAATCCAAAACACCATAGGACCAATTAAATTGTACGAATCCCTTACTGAATTATGAATGGAAATTTACAATGTTAACACATTATTAACTAAACATATTTACTAACGTTGTTAATAATCTGTTATTCTAAGACAAGGGTCAGTTTTAAAACTTTTAATAACAAAGTAAAATGTATTTCGTTCAGGTCAGTATATATTGTATATATTCCTTTTGGTTACTTTTAAAATAGATAATCTTTAACGCTAGATTGTCTTGGATTGGAAATTATTAGAAGAAGATTAAAGGAGAAAGAGTGGTGGAAGAATATAGGAAGATGGAGGCATTTTACTAAAATGACCTGGCCACAGCCTGGACAAAATTGATGATTATGATGATGTCTTGGGTCAGTGGGAAATAAGACGCAATTAAAAATATTTATTTATTAGGGGTGAGTGAATAGGCATTTTTAACTTCGGTTTGAGTAAAGTTTGAATAAAATCGTCAGAGTTTTTTCATAAGTTTTTTTTGGGGGGGGG
>CABFWO010002882.1:63303-104300 GCA_902155825.1 Timema genevievae
GGGGGGGGGGGGGATCTATAACCATACCATTTCAAATTTTTAAATAAATTTAATGTCACTGTGTGATTTTTTTAAAATTAGACTAAAAAATATTGAAGGACTCTATTTGTTATGAAATTAGATCTTAAAACTGAATAAAATTAATCAAACTTGGAATTTTCAAGAAAAAGATTGAAAATTATGAGTACTCAAATTTTTCAAGTTTTATAAAAATATTCAAATCAAGTTTGAGGAGCTACTAAAACTCAACTCTTCACTCGAATTTTCGAGTACATGCACACCCTTAATATGACTATAGATTTTAAAAATCAAGTGTTACTAACATTATCCCCCCCCATATAGTCCGGCTGGCTCTTCACAGGAACAAACTTGGGCCGATGTTTCAGGACACGGCAGTGTTTGGACGGTGTCCTTTTAGAATCCTCGCGGTCGCGGAACTCCTTTATTTTGTCAGGCCACTTCTTGATTATGAGCGAGCCGTCCTCCCACGTCGCATCTGAGTAGGGTAAGCTCTCCCACTTGATGTAGTAGTCCGGCTGGTTGCCCTCGGGTTTAATGAATTCCGCTACGTAATTGAATAAGTAAGATAATTAGTAGATACTAAGATTGGGACTCTCGAATCCACCAGGACATTCAAGAAAATATCATTTTCGAGATTTTATAAAATGTTTGTTTCTTCAAATTTTGGTTTAAATTAGAGTAGACTTGAATAGAAATTATTTAAAAAACATATTATTTAAAAGCATACAAATACATTTTTAAAGAAAATCCTTCACTACCAGACAGTTTCTTCAGGTTAAGAGAGTTAGACCAATGCTCTTGGTTGGAGTGCAAGGTTAACTATCAACAGTTGATAAAATAATCAGGAGCTAATGGCCAAAAAAAACCCTGACCATTTTATAAGAAGAAACCAAAAAACACAAAAGGGAGAAAAATGAAATTTATAAAGAATGATAGGACACATAAATAGAATATAAAAAAGAATAACTAACATATAGGACAAGCACAGGAAATGGCATTTTCCTGTACATTCTTCCATACCTTAAAAATGTATCTTAAAAAGTGAATAAATGTTTCACTTAAATAAATATAACCGTAGACCAGTTGTTACCAAAATGTGGACCACAATTTATTTAAAAAAATAAAAAGTGATTAATTTTGTAAAATTATAATAAATATTTTTTTTAATCAGTAAAAGTAATGATTATTAAATAATCTCTCTTCCTGTACATTAATGCTAGGTGGGCCACAACTATTCTTCGTTCTAAAAAACTGGGTTGCAATTCAAAACTGAACCTGACCTTAAAAATTAATAACGATTTTGATTTGCTACTAATTATTCAACACCTTAGTTCATTCGGGTAGCATGTCTGCCTACTAAGCCAAGGGTCTCGGGTTCGATTCCAGGTATGAACAAAAATTTATCATTGGTTAAATGTGGGTTTACCCTCTCACATTGATAAATTAATGGGCGTAGACTGGATGTTGTACCTGCCCTAGCCTTAAGTTAGATTATAAAGCATACGAAGATACAACAGGCCCGGCAAGCCGGTAGTGGAAAAGTTATTTCTTGAATTAAAAAGTGACCCAGGCCACAGGCTGGAAACAGTAATAGATATAAAAACAATTTGCTACTCATTGAAGGTGAATTAGTAAATATTGTTCACCTATTATCCGCTCTACGTTGTTGTAACTTTTCAGAAGCTCCGTCTGCAGTTCAAGCTGACACTCGTAATACTCAATATCCTCGGGTGTTGCGTGGCGTCTCCACCAATCCAACTCCTCCTCGCGACGCACAAAGTTCTCCAGTTTCTTCATACCCTTCACCTGAGACGACAAACCAACAACCGTTACACAGCCGCCAACACTCGAAGGAACAAAACCGATAGATTCACGACAAATACCACACAATTAGCATGATTTATAGTTTAAATCCTTCTCCATGCATCTAACATTACATTGAAATCATGTTATTTATTTTAACCTCCTATTAAGCGAAATATAAATAAAGTTTGTATATTTCGGCATTATTACCTCTACTTAACAAAAATAACTAAAGAAGACGAAAACTGTAGGCCTCATCATAGTTCATAATTAAAACAAAACAAAACGCATATTATGTAATTTTCAGGATACAATAATCCCCTTCTCCAGAAGAAGAGAGTAAAATACAGAATGGACTATGGCAGCATGGCTAGAGGTTGGTCAGGGTCGCTTAGATACTGTTGTTGCCTGTTTCTTCATTTAAAAAAATTAGGCTTGGATTCTGCAGTTGCCTGTTCAAACTTGTGCATTTACTCTTGGTAGATGGAAAGAAATTTGTATTTATATAATATATTAAATTATAAGCTAGTATCGTTTATATTGAAATTAATGACTGGTGTGAGTAGGCCTGCTTGGAAGAAAAGGTTATATCTAAGGATGAGACCTTGGGAGGGGTTGGATTTGGTTATATATTGGTGAGAAAGTTCCCATCTATGAAGTTGGAAAGCATTGCAATGCAACTATTGGGGAAGGGTCATTTACTCTAGTAGAACTCTGAATTATGAGTTTGGCCATGAAGTGCTACTAGTTTGTCAGGGTCGTTGTGGTTGGTGTCAAAATAAAGACCATTTATTTGCTGTCCAGGTGTTCCTGTGGTGAGGAGATTGTATTCAGCAATGCAGTAGTTGCATTGTAGATGGTACAGTAGCCCCATGGCTTCTTTGGTGGTGACTGACAGTTCACAGCTGACAGCTGACAGTCAACATTTAGGTATATACCTAAATTTTGATTGTCAGAAGTGACAGCTGCTAAACACATGTTTTTTGCAGATCATATGGTTCGGCGTAGGGATACATAGTTTGGTCTGGTAGCTTTTCAAAGCCGTCAGCTGCCAGCTGTGAGCTGTCAGTCAGCACCAAAGAAGCCATGGGGCTACTGTATATAAGATTTATTCTGTGTGAGAGGTTTTGGGAGGTTAGGATATTGTAGTCTGTGTTTAGTATAAATCTGAGTTGGTCTAGTCCTTCATAATACTGGGTGGTGAGCAGAGCGGTATGTCAATGGAAGGTTGTTCTTGATAGGCTCTTGGATAGGGTTCTGTTTATTTGTGTTTAGGGTATCCTCGAGCTGTGAAAGCCTTGAAGAGTTGTTGACATTGCTTACTAAAGGTCTTCTTCCTCAAAACAGAAACGTTTGGCTCTGGTAATAGGCTACAGGGTAGAGAGCGTTTTACATGAAGAGGATGAATTGGAGGTACAGTTGATGGTCGGTGACTCTGGTGTGGTGTGTGCGTTTCCCTAATGAGAGTTCAGTACCAGATCCAAGAATATGGCACGGTGTTGTGAAATGTTACAGGTGAATCTGAGGGTGCTATGGTTAACCAAACTGTTCAGGAACTGTAACAAATTAGTCTTGGAAGTTGTCCAAATCATGAAGATAATTGATGAGATGTATTGACGACTTCTTCATAATTTGGACAACACTATTCTTACCTGCTGGATAAACTTGACTCACAAAATTCACGACCAAGTTCTCATCTCACGACCGGTAAACATGATGTTATAACAAGCTTAATGCGGACATTATTTTTTAAGTGTACCTTCTGAGCTTTCAAAGAGGCTTCCGACTCCCAGGTGTTGTGTATATGGGACCAGCCCTTCCATTTGATCTGGTACTGCAGTTCCGTAGCCTCCAGATCCTCAGGGTCACAGTCCTTGTTTGGGTCACCGTTCTCCTCCACGGCGTATATCGTGGTGGTGTTGCCAGTCACTGGAAACGAGAAGTTTGAAGCAATATTGAATTTTGAGATTAAGTTTATAGGTTATGTGGTGTTGCCAAGTCTACTTCATAAATTCGATACGGAGCTGAATCGAGTATATAAAATGTCCTCAAAACCAAATAAAAAAATTTATCTCTGAAAACAATTTATATTTTGAATATGTATAGGTTTAACTTTAGACAATAAATATTTAACATATTTTGGACTAGACTTTTATATCCATTTCTTATAACCGTTTTCAGGTAATGCACATTATATGATGATTACTCTAATGGAGTAGGAATGAGGGAGGCAGCACAGTACAGCTTACAGTAGCCCCACGGCTTCTTTGGTGCTGACTGACAGCTGACGGCTTTGTAAAGCTACCGGACCAAACTATGTATCCCTACGCCGAACCATATGATCTGCAAAAAAACATGTGTTTAGCAGCTGTCACTTCTGACAGTCAAAATTTAGGTATTTACCTGACTGTTGACAGTCAGAAGTCAGCTGTGAACTGTCAGTCAGCACCAAAGAAGCCATGGGGCTACTGTAATCGACCAGCATTTGCATGGAAGGAGAGTGGGTTACCATTAAGGGAAAACCACCCTCAGTAGACTCGACTGGGATTTTAACACCGATCTCCCCGTCTTCAGCAGGTCAGTCTAACCCAAGCATGAAACCTGAGGCAGTTCAGCTACCGAAGCTGGTTGGACTAAGCTGACAAATCAAGTTTTCATCAAATGTTATTCGATTACTTTAAGCTTTTACCGTGTAAATATTAATTTGTATCATTCATAACAGCCTGGAATGACATAAATTGAACATGAATGTGTATTTTAGGTGTCTATATTTTTATAAGAAAAGCCAATTTTTCTTTTTCAAATCAAATTTGAAATATAGTTTTCAACATGTAAATTTTTCATCCCTTATTTATGCACTACCACTAGATTCTTTTCCACCTCCTAACCTTAGTTTTCAAAATACTATTAGAAAAATTGATTATTAAAAAAAAAAACTTGGAAAATATTTGATAATTGTTTATTGATAGTTGTATGAGCAATAATCTACAAACCTCCTTTTTTGCCCCTTCTCAACGTAATGATCCTTTCTATCGTCTCGGCATTGTCCGGTTCCGCTGCCGCCATCTCCACTTCCGTCCATTCCACCTCAACCAGATCATCAGACCCAGTTTTGTCTTCGCTGTCTTCTTTATAGCTGACTGCCGCTGCAGCACGGCGCTTGTCATTTCTGGGACACATCAAACTTACAAGTCACACTTTTAATTACAAGAAAGAAGAAGAGAGTAAACACTTGTTAAGTTTGTGCGAAGCTTCAAAATATCGACATCAAGGATCAAATCTCCTACATTTTTAGTTTAACACCTACAATAGCTTTCAAGTCTTCAAAACATTGTTATTCCTGTGCTTCGGGGTAAATAGTTTATTTCTAGAAGTAGTACAGTACCCGGGCGACGTTGGTGGTCAGACACCAGTCTCACGGGTCGTGTGGGTGGAGTAGGGTATAGGATGGAGGGAAATTCCCAGCAAAGTGTGCCACAGTGAAACAGGTGAAAGTCCCGGAAACGTGTGTCACAGTGAAACAGGTGAAAGTCCCGGAAACGTGTGTCACAGTGAGACGGGTGAAAGTCCCGGAAACGTGTCACAGTGAGACAGGTGAAAGTCCCGGAAACGTGTGTCACAGTGGGACAGGTGAAAGTCCCGGAAACGTGTGTCACAGTGAGACGGGTGAAAGTCCCGGAAACGTGTGTCACAGTGAGACAGGTGAAAGTCCCGGAAACGTGTGTCACAGTGGGACAGGTGAAGGTCCCAGAAACGTGTGTCGCAGTGGGACACGCGAAGGTCTCAGCAAAGTGCGTCACAGTGAGACAGGTGAAAGTCCCGGAAATGTGTGTCACAGTGAGACAGGTGAAGGTCCCGGCAAAGTGTGTCACGGTAAGATAGGTGAAGGTCCCGGCAAAGTGTGTCACAGTGAGACAGGTGAAGGTCCCAGAAACGTGTGTCACAGTGAGACAGGTGAAAGTCCCGGAAACGTGTGTCACAGTGAGACGGGTGAAAGTCCCGGAAACGTGTGTCACAGTGAGACAGGTGAAAGTCCCGAAAACGTGTGTCACAGTGAGACAGGTGAAGGTCTCAGCAAAGTGTGTCACGGTAAGACAGGTAAAGGTCCCGGCAAAGTGTGTCACAGTGAGACAGGTGAAGGTCCCAGAAACGTGTGTCGCAGTGGGACACGCGAAGGTCTCAGCAAAGTGCGTCACAGTGAGACAGGTGAAAGTCCCGGAAACGTGTGTCACAATGAGACAGGTGAAAGTCCCGGCAACGTGTGTCGCAGTGAGACAGGTGAAAGTCCCGGAAACATGTGTCGCAGTGGGACATGAGCAGTAAAGGGTGGAGCGGCACAGGTAGGGTGGTTGGCACGGTCTGTGCAAGTGTGGAGAAAAGATGCAAGGGCCGAACAATGAAGCAGAATGTTTCAAAGGAACATTAAAATAAAGATAAGTGATAGTATGAGGAGTCGAATTACCTGCGACTCTCATCATCGTTTTCGTCTTCACTGTTAAAACTTGACTCAGAAGATTCGCTGTATCTTCGGCGGACAACCTTTTTGGGTTCCGGCTGTCTTCGTGTGGGCTTCCCTCTTCTCGATAGAGGTTTGCTTGGCGGGGGTCGCTCTCTTTCTTCTTCCGACTCGGAGTTCGATGAGTCGGAATTCCAGGTGTTTGACCTATGGGTAAAAAAAATAGAGCATCGAATTGAAAAAAAAATTTCAAACTAAGACACAAATTAAGAAGGAATTAATAATCCATGTATGAATTTGGTATGAAATAAATAAGTGATAGTTGTCCTCCATTTATTAAGAAAAGAATAAATTTAGTTTAAAGAAAACCCCCAACCTTTTTGTGGTTTTTTTAGGCACACGTTTTCTTCTTGTGCGGTCACTCGAATCACTCTCTGCTATCGAGTTCAAACGTTCAGGCTCCTTCCGTGGGCGTGCTGAGCGTCGAATGCCGTAAATATCAGGGTTATCTTCCCATAGCTGTGTTAAACATTTATATAATTAATATATTTAATTTATTTGAGGTATTTAACATGCACTTGATGAACTGACTGATTATAACAGCACACGACTTATAAACTTAATTAAATCTATAATAGATACAACGCCCAGCCCCACAACTATTAACTCATCACTGTGAAAGGGGAAACCCACATTTTTCAACCATGCCAGGAATCAAACTCAAGACCCTCAGATCAGTATATAGACACACTACTGACTGAACTAAGGTGTTGGACCATAATCTGTTTTAACTCATTCAGGCGCTTAAACTGCCAACATGTGGGTGCAATAAGGTTGGAGAAGTAGAGGGCGCGAGAAAAAGACAGTGTTTTACAGTTTTTTGTCAACACTTTTTTTGACCAAAATAAATAACATATTTCCCCAGTAGCAGCGTCTAGTTTAATTTTCGTCACATAGTGATATCAACAGTTGTTGAATAATCGTCATGAGTATAGTGAAATTAGATAATAAACTTTATAAATGAAGAGAAAAAGTTGTCATTGAATTCCAGGGTCCACCCTTGACAGATTTTCAACACGTGTTGATATCACCATGCCAAGAAAGTTAAACTCCATGTTGCTACTGGAGAAATATTTGATTTATTTTGGACAAAAGAAGTTTTGACATAAAAACTGCAAAAATAGCTTACCTTTTATTGCCTTCCCTACATTCCCACCTCGCAAACCAGACGCCAACACGCACTTGTGACTGGCCATACCACATGACCACTCCCTAATTAACAAAGACCTGGTCGCCAAATTGAGAGACATAAGGTCATCCTTCATAAATAAGGTGACTTGATATTTAGACGCCCTAGTTTCAACGAACAGATTGTAAGTATAGCCGTGCATATATAATTCTGATATCTATGCATAGTCTGACACCTTAGCTCAGTCAGTTCTGCCTACAGAGCTAAGGGTCCCAGATTTGATTCCTGGCACGGTCGAAAAATCTTACATTGGTCAAATGCGAGTTTCCCCTTTTACAGTGATGAATTAATGGCTGGTCTTGTGTCTGTTCTGGATTTAAGTTAGTGAGTTTATAATTCATGTGCTGATATAATCAGTCGGTTCAGAAAGTGCACCTTAAATAACTTAGGTAAAAATATAAATATAGTGTATATACACATACACACTAAAATCTGGAGTCTCTTAAAAACATAAATAAGCATAGTACAAGAGTAAATCATAATAATAATAATAATTGACTGTACATTTTTCAGCCCCTTCTTGTCTATCGATGACTTGGGAAGGCTGGCCCCACTGCTCCTCTTTTCAGATTCTGATCCGCTGCCAGAAGCGGAGCCCGAGGAGCTCGAGCCGGACCCGCTTGAAACAATTACAAAACCAAATACTTTTAAAATGAGCAATGTACATGTTGTGTTGAAATTTGTATACTTACTACTCGTTCTGGGCTATGCACATATTTCTACTAGGAGGGTATGGATGATTAAGTTAGAATTTAGAGGAAATGTGTCAGGATTTGCGTGGAGATTATTTTGGAAAAGCCAACCTCAGTTCGGCCGGATGGGATTCGAGCCTCAATCTAAGTTGCGTCTTTTTTTTATAGTGAATATGTGAATATTCCAGAAATTTAATCAAATTCCTTGTTTCCCCCCTGTTTTATATATATATCTCTAGGAAACCTGTATATGTTGCGGTAAAAGCTTTATTGATCAGCTTAGAGAAAAAAAATATGTTTAAACTTTTTTTTCAAAATAAGCATTTTGGTAAATTAAATTGGATGGATATACACGTTATGATCTTTCTGTAAACATAAAACAACCACATAAATGAATGAACTTCAATTTAGCTGATGGACCATATCGTATATATTCAACTCGGCTACACTCCGATTAAAATAAAATCCTATTTAAAATTTCTTTTAAACGCTAGAATTTATTTGGCTTTGATTTGAATTCGATTTGAAATTGAAAATATTATATTTACACAGGCTTATCTCAACTAACTACATTAGTCCTATTTAAATAGATGGAATTTTTCAAATAAAAATATAATCAGACATTTTCCATCTCACATTTCTCTCTCTACCTGCATGTGGGATGATTTTGGTTGGTAAAAAAAAATTGAAAATTTAAACTAGCCATGTTTATTTTTTGCATTGCAAGTTTTATTTAAAATAAGTTCTAAAATAAATTCCAGAAAATGGTCGATCACTGAAAAAGCTGTCAGACACAATGAATAACAAAAGACCCAAAAATTACTAAAATCAATATAATTGTATTATATTTGGAAGAAGGTGCAGGAAAGGTGGGTAGAAAAATATAAAAAAGAACAGAAACAATATGGCTTTTACAACGAAAAGAAGACCTCGCTACCACTGGACAAAGAGATAGTGTCAGCCTCTTGAAGAAAATTGATCCTTACCATCCAATCTCTCGACCTAGGTTTCATTCTATCGGAACATATCAGGAAGGAGTTTGAAATGCGTGATGCAACTTTCTAAAAGAGGAAACCGATATAAATGAAACAATTATGTGTGGCTTTAACATGATCCGGACTTACCTTTCGGATCCAGACCCAGAGCGGGAAGCCGACTGAGACTTGGATGACTTGCTACTCTTTGAGTCGTTTTCTGACCCGGAAGCAGACGCCTTTTCGGAGCCTGAAGGTGACTCAAGGCCCGATTCTTCTCCAGATGCGCTCTGCAAATTACAACACTAATGAACATCCTTAAGGATAAGTACATAAATACCTAGTGAATTGCTACATAAAGATCGAGTTGGCTCTACTGTTACTGAATATAAACTGGGAGGGTGGGCAACACGCTCAACTAAAGGAATGGGCAACAGACTCAAGGGGGTGCTGTGTGGCCAATGCTGTATTAAAAACATTATTTCGATAAAAAAAATGTTTAAAGTATTATATTTTATATTATATTGACAAATGTGAAAAATATCTACTGGAAATTGGAATCAAACCCAGGCCCTTTGGCTTAGCGTGCCAATGCTCTGAAATTGAACAATCGAGGAGTTTTCCTCATGCATTTGATCATTTATCGCTCATAATTTAAAACAAATTCTGTGATGAATGTGTGGAATCATCAGCTAATATGAACTGTCATTGATACAGCCACCAGCAACAAGGAAGTGGTTTTATGCTGTTACTCCTAATAATGTATTAAAATTATTACTATTAGCACCGCGTCTTACTACCCGTTCGGGTTATACGCACTTACGCTAATGTGTAACGGTAGGGTGACGTGAGATGAAATGGAGGACCTACAGTTTAACGTGGGATCCGAACCACGGCGGAGGCCTGTAATTCCTCACATTCACAAGTTGTGATTAATACACGTCTTGTCAGAGGGGAAGGAAGGGGTTTGGCAATCAGATAAATCTGTGCCGGGACCGAGGATTGAACCCTGGACCCCCAGCACAGAAGTCTGACACCTTACCCCTATACCGCCAGGTCACTTCTAATGATATATTAATCAAGCCAAGGGTTAAAAGTAAGATTCCTGTTTCCAGGCGTTATTTTTAAAAATTTACAAATATTGTACTTGATGTGGATTTATCCTCGTAGCTTAAAGACAATTTAAATCTTCCAATACTTGCTATTGTTATTATTTGTGCGCAGGTCATAATTACTTCACAACTTGTGTCTTGTAAAGGCGTTTTCCTTAATTCTATTATAATCAAATACTTGGTGGCGTGGTCTAATACAAACTTATCTTAAAAAAAAAAATTGATAGGGTTTTAATTTAATCTAAAATCTTTATTCCTCCAATTTTTTACAGAATTTCAAATATCACCATAACCACTTCGGTGGCCGCATGGTCTAACGCGCCACTCTCCCAGTAGACTTAGACTGATGATGGCGGGTAGATCGAGGTTCAATCTCGTTCGGGTGTACTGAGGGTGGTTTTTGCCGAAATAGGTTTTCACTATTTCTCCACGCAAATGTGGGTACACTTCCTTTAAATATAGCCTTTTTAATCACTAAAACCATTAGCGTAGTTAGTAAGTAGGTGTAAAATCTGAATGGGTAGTATGACGCGGTGCTAAAAAAGTATATATCACCATCTTGTTGAGTGACACTGGGCCTAAAACTGTGTATAAAGAGTAATTATCTAATTTTGGAGAGTAGCTCTACTTATTAACTACTCCACAAACTTAAATTACCATGTTTTATTTCAATTTAAATAAATGGTATGTTTTATTAAACTTGGCCGCTTCTGTGCTATAGTGATGCGATCCCCGATGCTTCCAGAATTTTTCCGTAGTGGATCTGGAACAGGATCTAACTCAGTCTCATGTAGGACAAATGAGGAGCTACTTTGATGAATAAGTAGCAGATATGGTCTAGAAAACTTAGAATAGCAGCTGGAGGGTGCATTGTGCTGACCAAATGACACCCTCAATCCACAAACGTGGGCACTATCATTGCCAACAGCAGGAACCGCTCTGTCAGTATAGCTCGACTGCAGGTTCATGCCATGGAGTGGAATTTTCCCAGGCCCTCAAAGCGAGATAAGGTTTATTGACACAAGTGACCATATCATTAATGCCTTTCCTACTCTTCCACCACAAAAAGTCTATAATACTTCAACTCCAATGGGAACCCACAAACTTTCCCAAAAGCATTTCGACAGAGCACCCTGAAGTGCAATAAAGGCTAAGCAATCTTGCCCACAGCATGAAACCAGTACTTTTGTTGGAAAAAAATAAGATTTTCTTTACTTTTTCAATAATGTTAGTATGACCTGTTTAAAGAAACTAAACAGTTAAATTTGAACTTTCTTTTGGTTTAAGTTGTACTCGAAAAAATCATAAAATATTCTTAAAATAATAAATACTATTACAATCTGATAAAGTCAACTCTGATTTTAGTGAACTCGGTTGCAGTAAACATTCAGCTACAGATAACCTAATTCATTGGTCCCAGCCCACATACATATCAATGTGTGTTAAAAAAATTCGTTTATAATGAACCCTCAACTTTGGTTTTAGTGAACAGAAAAATTGGAAACTTTTAATAATAAATGTCATTCTAACATCATTATACTTTAAAAACATAACTTTTTGGTTGTTTAAACTTGAAGACACTGATCCTCTATCTGAGTTTTAGTTGCACAAGGCATGACTGAAAATACGGACTGTGGAAAAGTAATGTGGAAGGGGAGGAGAGGGGTTGAGGTTAAACAGTCACTGCACTAATTGACCTGGCTTAAGTTTTAATACCCTTGTCTGCGGCAAGTAAAGGAAGACAGTCCTCTGAGTTGTATTAATATGACAGGAGTTACAGGACAGTGAATGACATACAGTCTGTGGCCATTTAGTAATAGTTTTCATTAATACCTTTCTTAGAGAGGGTGAATGAAACCCAAAAAATTATACTTTTCTAGTCAGTTTAGTTTTTTGAATGCATGGATAGTGTAGAATCAAGTGCGGAAAAAGCAGACTCTAGAGAAGGATCTGGAAAAAATATTAACTTAAACAGTATACAGTAGATTAATAGATTTCAATAAAGAGCGATTGTATTTGAAATCTTATTTTGTTTGTCTGTCACTAACCCACTACTTTGATTTAAAAAAATCATTTTAGTGAACTTTGGACATAGTGAACAAAATATCTAAGTCCGTAGAGGTTCATTATAACCAGATTTGACTGTACACATTAATATAACATGCTAGGACTGCGGTCTCCTGGTTAACAGAGGAATTTAAAGTTTCTTGATAAAATTCCAGCAAATTGACGTTCTAGTTTGCTCTACAATTTAAAAGGTAAGATTTAGAGGAAGTGCACCAGCATATGTGTGGTGATAAAATGAAAAACCATTTACTAAAAAAAAAACACCCGCACTCCACTCAGCTGGGCTTCAAACAAACCCAAACATGGTCATGTTTTAATGGAGTGGTATTCAAACTTTTTTAGTTCGCGTACCCCCAGATATTTCCCTTAGACATTGTACTCCCAAAGTTGTTGGTTGATAACGCAAGTTATAAATATTCTATAATTTATATCTAAATTAATAAAGTGAGTTACATCCAAAAACTCACCTCGGAGGCGTAATTGGCTAACGCGCTAGCTTTGTGTTGAGCTAGACTGACGAGGAGAGGGAGAATGAGGTTTGAATTTCGGTCGGGTAAGGTGGGGATGGTTTTTCCTAAATGGTTTTCCACTTTCCCTCTACGGAAATGTGGGTTCACTTCATCTAAATTCAACCTTCCCAATTTCTAATCCATTAGCATAATTAGTACTTAAGTGTATAACCCGAATGAGAAATATACATACATTTATGAATTTTAAAATGTTTATGTATCTCTTAAGCTGTCTTAACGTAACCATGCCCCAGGTTGAGTTCAGAGACTATAAAGCTCATTTTAATTACAATAGTCTACTCCCTTAATATATATATATACACACAATAGTCTATATATATATATATACAATAGTCTACTCCCTTTATATATATATATATATATATATATATATAATCATCGCGTCTTACTACCTGTTCAGATTATACGCATATATGATAATTACTCTAACAAAATAGGGATGAGTAAGGAAGTATTTTAGAGGTAATCTACTCGAATGGACGGAAAGTAGGAAACCATTTTAGAAAGATCACCCTCAATTGACCCTGCCGAGATTAGAACTCTATATAATCTCCCTGTCATCAGGCCAGTCTGACACAAGAGTGATGTCTTAAGACTGTTTGACCGCCCCTGCATATTGATCTCTATGCACCCAATAACTGTTTTCATTCAAATGAGTTTCATTTTTTTTTTCCTTCAGGATCACGTCTTATTACCCGTTTGGGTTGTACGCTTATGCATTAATTACATTTAAACTAATCGTTTAGGGATTAGAAGTGTTTAATTTGAAGGAAATGCAGCCAAATTTGCATGGGGCGAGAGGAAAACCACCCTCAGTGCACCTGACCGCAATTGAACCCTGATCTCATCCATCTTCGGCAGCCTGGTCTAACATGAGACTAGCACCTTAGACCATGCAGACACCGAAGCGAGTGAATGAGCTTTTATAGTCTTGGCCCTAAAAAACCGTACATTACAAGTTTTATAAGTAAAAATTTTTTCCATAGATTCATTAAATTAGCAAATTCCCGAGGATGTTTCACAGAAAATGTCACAATTCTGAGATCAAAATAAATAGTTATAAACAAATATATAGTCTTTGTCAAACAAATAAATCAGAGGTGGGTAAAATCTTAATCCCCAAATCATTAAAAGTGTACAGTTTAAGTTAAAGTGAAAATATATAAATTTAATTTAGGAAAATTGTACTAGGTTTTGTGTATCTGACAAATGCTATTTTGTTTGTTATGTATATTCTGTAATAAACAACAAAGGTAACTTTTTTTGGTGAAATATTTATATCCATATAATTTTATTTTGTCCTTTTTTTTTTGTGATACTCACTCATCTTCACAAATATATATATATATATAATTCCTTTTACCAAGTGCTTAAAAACTGTTATTTGAAGTAAAGATCTTCATGATTATATTAAAAATATTTTTTAGAGTTTTTTTTATGAATCTTGAATCTCTCAAATTCTATGGGATTCGGGTGTTACATCTCTAAAATAAAGAATTTTTTTTTATAACGAGGTCACAACAGTATAAGATAAATGAGGATTGTTTTAGTTATTTGAAGTTTCAAAAATGCTATTCTCATGAGAAACAACACAGTGTGAGGATATTTCCACCCTTAAGATGATGTTGCTGGGGGAGCATTCTTGGATCCTCCATAAACATTCTAAATTTATTGCAGAGCGATTGCAGTGGAATCCCCTGCCCTGTTTCGCCAAACGGTGCCTGATGATCAGTACTTTATATGCTCTCCCCTTCTCCTGATCAAATTTATTTCCTGAGAACTCTTCTCGAACACTTGCTTTCGTACCCCATATTTTCTGGTGAATCGTTATTTTTGCTAAGTGCACATCCTCCCTGATGTTTTTAACAAATACAGCAATAATATCACAATGTTCTGGCTGAGCTTTTGGCAAATTTGATTTATTCATATTTGAAAAAAAATCGAGTAATAATTACTAAAGTTATTTTATAGTGTTGAAAATAAATGTCCCGAGCCAAATATGGCGGAGCCCAAAGGTTCCGTGGAACACAGTTTGATAATTGCTACATCAATTTAATGTTTTCTACTTGTTTCGAACTTGTAAAAATTTAACTGTCGTTATTGAATGTCCATAATATTAGTGTAGAAAATTTTATGTGGGCCCCAGAATGTATTTTTTCTGGTGCGAGGACTTCAGTTTAGAAAGTTTGGGAACCTCGAATGTATATAATGTAAGCACTATACCGGTATAAAAGACTAAAGAGCTTAGTTTTTTGTTTTAGTGTGATAGCTACCAAAACCTTATCTTTGACTTTGTTTGGTATGTTCCAAGCTTTGCTATGTAATTATTAAAAAATTAAGTTTTGTATATCTCTTTTAAACTGTTTTAAGATTACTGATGCTTATTCTGTAATATACAGACAGCACAATTAAGATCGGAAGTATCTTTTCGACAGAAAAAGTTTCTTAAATAATTTTCATCTATTTATATGCAAAGTTGTTAACTATTTGCACCCGTCACTTTAGTTAGATATTATGAAAACTTACAAAATAACACAAATAATATAGTTAAATGTTATCAATATTGACCACAAGTGCTGGATTAGAGGGGCATGACCCGGGTTAGAAGGGCTCCTAGAAAATCAAGCCCCCTTTTTTATACAACTATTTTATACAAAATGTCAAGAATAAACCTAGAGGCCTAGTTTTGATAAAATAGTACCATCAAAGTGAAAAAAAAAAAGTATATTATTTATTTCATTCCAATAACCATAACTGCAGACTACCTCACGCCTAGGGAGTCGAACTGGAACCCATACCTGGAATTAACAGTTATTTTTAAGGAACCAAACCACCTCTGACAAGATGTGTATTAATCACAACTTGTGAATGTGAGGAATGCCAGGCCTCTACCGTGGTTCGGATTCCACGTTAAACTGTAGGTCCTCCATTTCATCTCACAATCACCCTACCATTGCACATTAGCGTAAGTGCGTATAACCCGAACGGGTAGTAAGACGCGGTGCTAATAATAATAATAATTTAAGGAACCAAAACCGGTATAGGAACCCTTAAAATAAATTCAATTAGAGCCGAAACAGATAAATAATTTTAGATAATAAATGATTTTATTGATTCTTAAAGATTCTAATTTCTAAAAACCTATTTTTAATAATTGCATTCTATTACCCATTTTAATTTATAAAATTTACAAAATGATAATTGGGCCCCAAATTTAGTAAGTCCCTCTCGACATCTTTGATTTGACATGGTTGACCACAAAAAATGTATTTTTAAATAGCCTAAAAGTTTCTTTTTTCCAGAAGTATACCTAGAGTACACTATTATTGTAAAATACCAGGTTCATAATAAACTTAAAGCGTTCACTTAACTTTCACATAACATAACAGTTCTTCTCATATTTTTAAATGGAAGCCATCATGATGCAGTTAGCTTACCATTCAATTAACTTAAAGAAATGCCCAGGGGAAAACTTTTCACGTTAAATGCTTGTTCAGTGAAGGGTACCACTTGCTATAGCGAGCCAATCATTTCGCAAGTCACATCAACATGGCTTTTTTAGTGTTTATGAAATGCAGACATCTTCGTTATGGTTTGTTCGTGTCTCACGAACAATGAAATGTCTTGTAGCCTCTCGTTACTCTATTTGGTACATCCAGTAAATCCTTGATTGCAAATACTTGCAAGTCGTCACCCGAGAACTCAAGTGTTCTATGTCCAATTTTTCACTTTTGTGTAAAAGAGCATTGAAGTTTGACCTTGTGTATAAAACCAATGTTACAAGATGACAACTAGAGTTTGTATCTTCTTAAGTATTTATATAGTAGTCTCAATTTCACCGCAGGTGAATCATATGTATTCTAAATAAACGTAAACACCAAATATCTCAAATTTAACAATTTAGGAGATAGAACACTTGCATTCTCAGGTGACAAAGTGTAAGAAAAGGCGGCAGCCTTCCTGTCGCCATTAAAGTCTATTATTACTATTATTATTATTATTACTTGCAGCATAGTCAAGCCCTAAATGCTTGGGTTTCATCTTAGTGAACAATTTGTTTTCAAACATTCCATAGTTAGTGTCTGTGTTTTGCTAGAGTTGTTACTTAAAATACGGATCAGACATTAGTTTCTTTACGTTTAGCGAACCTTTAGTTGACGTTACATTACATGAATGCTAGTTTGATCATGATACCAGTATAGGTTCTGTAAACAATTACCTTTTAATTTAGGGGGGAAAAAGTATTTTATTTAGTTACCACCTCTGTGATCTAATGGTCAGAGCTCCTGACTACAGTTCCAGAGTTCCCGGGTTTGATGCTTGGTGCTTCCAAAAATTTTCTGTGAAGCAGTGGGTCTGGAACGAGGTCAGATCAACCTCGTGAGGACAAATAAGAAGAATAAAGTAGCAGCAGCTCCAATTTAGAAAACCGAGATTAATGGCCGGAGGGCTTGTTGTGCTGACCATATGACACACTCTATCCATAAATGTTGGAACTATCATCGCTAAATGTGACAGCTCACTTGTGGACTCACACAATGGAGTTTTTGTTTACGTAGTATGTTGGCTGCATTGGAGATAGATTTTCCGCCCTTTCCCAATACTGGAACAATCTTTTCAAACAAATCTCTCTTCCACTTCCTGAGGTTTAATTAACCTATTGCCAGATTTTCCTTAAATGTTTATTTTAAGTCTTAAGGCCAGCAAAATGGATTAATCATTACTTTTATTTTTTGTTTCTATGTCTGGATGATAATCATTTAAATACAGGGTGGGGCAGAAAGTATTGACACATTTAATACTACTATTTCTTTACTGTTTTGGTTCAAACTAAAGTTAAAATGACAACAAAAGTTGGAAAAGTTTTTAAATAGTATTAATTTCTTTTAAAACAATGCCGTTAAGACATCTACTATTATATAAAACATATTATTGTATGTGCTTCTAAAATCTTGACATTACCTTGCACAATGTATTTTGTTTAATTGTTTTGCTACTGATTTGTTCTTGGACAAGTCGCGTAAACACGGCTCACCAGAAAACATTGGTGTGGCCACCTGAGTTGGGTGTCAGGTTGTAGTATGCCGAGAGTCATGTTTACGCGACTCGCCCAATAACCATTCAGGAACTTTATAAAGAATTGCGGTAGAAGCCGAAGCAATTCAACAAGAGACATTATGTAAAATCGTGTCAAGTTTCGAGGAGCACATACAACAATGTAGGCCCATTGCATATAGCGATGATTGTTTAAAAAAAATATATTATTTTGTTGTTGTTTAAGTTTAATTTGAAGAATTTAGTTGTTAAAATAGTAAAAATAAAGATGTAAATTAATGGGGGTTAAAAATAAGTTTACATTTTGAGAAATTGTATCCGCATTTGTATGGAAGTAGGGGGGGATTTTTTTTATATATTTTTTTAAATAAACATACTCGGTTTACCCACCTGTGATTCGTACCCGGATATTCCCACTTCCAACAAACCAAACGAGATGTTTCGTATACCTTCGACCATTGTTGTGGGATATTAATTTGTGTGTGAAACTTTAGACATTTGGAAATTTAAGATAGGGATGCAGGGAACGAGAGTAATGGTAAGTATTTTTGCAGTTTTTATGGCAAAACATTTGTCAAAATAAATAAAAAATTACTTCTATACAAAATGATGACCCCAAAAAGTTTTGCGATAAAAACTGTAAAAACACTGTTCTTTATAGTGTTCCATGCATCCCCACCTTAAATAAATAAAGTCACGGTAGTTAACAAATGATATGAGATTTTTTGTCTAATATAATGTAATATATTAAAATTATAATTCACTCTTAATTTTGTGTACTAATTCAAATAACACTATATTTTATTAAATGTTATACGACACATTAGCCATCTGTAGCATAGTCTGTCTACCAAATCAAGAGTCTAGAGTTAAATTCCCGACATAGCAAAAAAATGTATCATATGCGAAATTTTGGTTTCCCCTTTTCACAATGATAAATCAATGGCCAGGGTCTGGATGTTATGTTCTAGATTTAAGTTCGTTTAAAAGTTTTGCTCTGATATAATGTCTGTTTAGAAGATTCAAAAAGTGTAAGTTAAAGTTTAAAAAAAATATTATTACAACTAAATAGAGATAAAACTTGGTTCGGTAGCAGCATGGTCTGAGGCATGACTCGTGTTAGACTAAACTACCGATGACAGGGAGATCGGAGTTTGAATCTTGGTCGGGTGGTTTATCTAAAATTATTTTCCACTCTCCCTCCACACAAATGCGGGTTAACTTCCTCTAAATTCAACCTTCCTCATTAATGTAACTAGTACACATACTTATAACCTGTACAAGTAATGATTCGCGGTATTAAAACAAATAAAACAGGTTTATTTAAGAAGATTATCCCCTTTAATTCATCTCTCAATTATGAAACAAATTAGGTTCTTTTATTGCTGTTCATACAATAATTAGAAAATAATAATTTTAAAGTAATTAGTTGAGCTCGCCAAAGGATGAGGCATTATTTAAAAAAAAACTGTTACTTCAGTAAATACAAAGATAAAGTAGAATCTAAACATTCAAAAAGATAAACCAAGGTAAACGGGTAGAGATTCTTTTACGCTACGTCACCATACAATCTGCCTCCCCCAACACACGGAAACATGTGATTGCATCAAGGTCATGACTGTGTCGTATCATCTGATTTAGCTCACCGTTAAATATTATAATTGTTTAACCAAACTCACCTAATCATAATTATCTTTTTTATCAATATAATATGCGCAAAAAAAAAGTAGGGCTAATGTTTCAACACCTACCGTGAATATAAGGATTTATAATAAAACCTAACTAAAAACTCGTTAAATTGACATTAAAGATGAGCTCAAGTATTATTGTCTCATATCATTCTTAATAATCAAGTAATAATATAGTATATTGTTTGACCATTTAAGCACGTTAAAATAAGGGGTGTGTCCTTAAATTAACGCCAGCTGAAAGAGATCTCTCGACTATTCGCGTCTTTGTTCTTCATAAAATGGCCGCCAAGGTCATGTAGGTTCGCAATTCCAACACTTAACATTACCGTATTTTACAACTCTTTACTTGATAAACCAAACGTATCGCGCTATTGGTTCAATTGTATTGATTAGCACGATCATATGCTAATTAATTTTACTTATAATAAAATAGTACCCCCTATTAGGTATATTTTAACCAGAATTAAAGAAATTGATAGCTTTTAAAATATTCCTATAAAGCTTTAATTTTCCTTGTCACTCAATAGGTTTAATATCATGTTCCAACGCACGTTTGTTTATACCTCGAAGCTGCAGTTTCTTCAATTTAAATACTAAACTGTAGATTACACTTATTTCCATCAATAACCAATAGGCCTTAATTTTTTTTTTAAATAGCTCAATTACACAAAATCCTAATACAAGTCCTTTCTAATTAAAAGTGCCAAGCTTTGCTTAAGGATCAAATAAATCCATAATAAATGAATTACCACTCTCTTAATCTAATCTGAATGATTACACATGGTTTTAAACAAAATGATTTAAGATTCATGGGGGAATGTATGCATTATTTGCACAAGCTGATGTTTCAAGAGTGAAAATACATGTTTGAATCAGCGTACTTGATTCTTTAACGCTATAATTTTTCCTTCTATCCAAAGACCTATTTAAATCTCTCAAATAAATGTCCAAATTTTACAATCAGTTACTTTCCAAAATTCCAAGTGTGAATCAACCCTGAAATTAATCAATGGAATGTGTGTTTAAGGGTTATTCCAAATACATTAATCATTGTCCACACACATATTGCAACACAGAAACCAATTTAAGGTGCCTCCTGGTAAAATAGAATTTGGTTTTGACTTCAATAAATTTGAAAAGTTTATCGGTACTGTACTGGAATTAAATATCACAGCCTTGGCTTAACTTGACCTCCCCCCCAACAACAGGACAGGGTTATTTCGAAGATTCCTCAATAGTCCACTCGTGGCCAGAGCTGCACATCTTAGTTTATCAAATGCCATTAAACTGAATAAAACATTTGGGTTCTGTAAATAAGAGTTTTACTTTTTTTAAATATATGTTATGGGAAGATGTATAATATCGAGATTACGAGATTAGCCGAAGATGTCAACATCACAAGTGCAAGTAGTTTAAGTCGGAAGTTACATAAAGTAATTTATCTCAATTTCGAACCCATCCAGATATTCTCAACATTAGCCAGCAAGACTTGGATAACATTTAATATAATTTATGAAACTCGGCAAGTTTCAATACTGATTGTATTTTGGAACATTTTTTCGATCTGGGATCTGAAATTTTGATCGTGGCAATGCACTAACATTCAAAATGCCTCAATGTGTTGCTTTCTTTTCCAGTGATGTAGCCTAACCTAACTTGAAATAACCTAGATCCTAGAATTTGACGCTATCAAAGTGCGGGTGGATAATCTCAATATTATCCAGATAAACTTGGAAAAACAGGATTCAACCATCCTTAACTTAACATTATCCACATATTTTGGATGTTAACATTATCTGTAGCATATGTACATGTATAAATTGCATTATGCATCAATAACTTTTGGGGTACAAAGTCAAAGAAATTATAGCTGGTGGTGCTCGAACAAAAAAGAAAAGAAGTTAAACACCAACTATTGTTCAAGACCATTTAGCCACTGAAATGGGTCTAAATTATTTGAAGCTTGTCTTGTTCTTACATGGGCATCTTGACCTTGAATAAAAGAGGGACTGTTGCAAATTGAAGAGTCAATACACCATGCTACTACACATTTACCACTCAGTGGTGAGTACACAAAACATCTCAAGTGTCAAACTAAACAAACAGGTTTGATTCGAGGGCAATTAAAATCCAACGCTTCTCTTTCTTGTGTTCTGTATCATACTAACCACCCGATGGATTGGCGGCTGAGAAATATAGGAGCTAAGAATACACGTGTCGGGGAATCAAACCCCAACCTATCAACCGCAAACCAGACTAAACAAACAGTTAACATCTATTTTGGTATAAGATCACATTCAAAACAGATTGTATTAGATGACAAGGTAATCTGGGTTTGAGTACCAGTGAGGTTTACTTAACTTTACAGTAAAACCTTGGATTGCGAGCATAATTCGTTTCGTAAACGTGTTCGTAATACAAAGCACTCGTATATCAAAGTGAATTTCCCCCATAAGAAATAATGAAAACTCAGATGATTCGTCCCACAAACAAAAAATATTTAATCTAAAAATGATTAATACCTTTTTTATTTTCGTTATTTAAATGTAACTGTACTGTAATCAAATTTATTAATTAAATTTAATGGTGGCTGGTGTGAGGTGGACGAGAGAGATGAGAGGAGGAGGTGTGTTATTGTTTAGGACGACTTTCACTGTCACTAGCGGAATCACCGCTATATGTTGGCTCACTGGAATATTTTTCTTTTTGTGCGACTATAACAAAGAACCTATCCAATGACACTGCTCGGCAGACAAAGCGTAACCACAGTACTACTCGTATTGCAAGATATCGCTCGTTTATCAAGTTAAAATTTATTGAAAATTTTTGCTCGTCTTACAAAACACTCCCAGACCAAGTTACTCACAATCCAAGGTTTTACTGTATTTTATTTTAGCTGTACAGCTTTTATTAGTTCAGGTTCATACACACATTTTATATAGGCTACTAATTACTGTGTTAGGGATGATTAAGATTGAATTTAAAGCATGTGTACAGTAGAGTAGTGTGAAGAGAGTCAAAAATCCAACTTCAGCACACCTAGAGTTCGAACCCTGATCTACCAGATATCGGCACTTAGTTTATTGCGCGAGAACCACCCTAGACCATAAGACTACCAAGCAAGTTAAGTTTTTTTATCTTCTATAAATGGTTCTTCAGCCTTCCTCCAGGCAGTTGCGGGTACCTTTATTTCATTCCAGAATCCTCCTATACAGTAGTATTTTGTATGACAAAACAGCTTCCTGGACCTCCGACTACCGTTCTGCAAGGCCTTTTATCCAACAAAAATACTATTATATAATAGGATTCTGGTATGAAATAAGGCCTTCTTGGACAGGCTTCCTACCAAGATCAAGGTGCAATTAAAGTTACACTACCAATAAAATAAAAAGCTCGTTAACCAAAATCCTCCTAAAAAATGAGAATTCAAAAATTTCACAATCTGCTAAATTAGACCTTTTGCCAGAACATATGACGTTGCACATAAATCGTGTAGTTTAAAAAATTTTATTTTTTTAATTTGGTAAGGTTTTTTCTAAGAAAATCCCACTATATTTGAGAAAAAAAATAATCTTGGCACTCGTGGTGTGTATTCAATCCGGCAACTTGAAACAAGGTTGTATTCACTTCTTTACAGTCCCAGCTGGTGGAGGTGTCTATTATGAAGAGAGGCCCTGCCTTGGAAGAGAAAGCTGAGATGCTAAAAATTCTGGTTTATCATTTGGGAGCCCCACAGAGTGGATTAAAATGTCTTGAGGCTTTGGTACAGCTTTTTTCAATGGTTGTGACGCAGGCGTTTAGTCACAGTACAAATAGAAGCGAGAAAAAATTTAATCTTTAAAACTAAAATCAACATTTTTTAAAAAAATAATAAAATCATTAAATATTTTAGCTGTTAAATTTTTTTCAAGACTTAATACTCAACCGTGAATTTAAAGAATGAAAAGCACTGCTCTAGTAGAGCTGGAATAAATGTACCGTGGACAGTGCCGCTAATTTTTTCTTAACAGGTACCTAATTCCATGTATTTTTCCAGGCAACTTAGATTGAACAAATTTAATTTTTCATAAAAATTAAGGTGTGGAGATAATTAACTTTTTTAGAACATGATGATTTAATATTGACGGGGAAATTAATCTTATGTCTATTCACAATCCTTGTTTAAGGGGTATTAAGACATGTTTGAATCGGCGTGCTTAATTCAGTTCACTTCTTTGTCCAAAGATCTAAGCAAATCGCTACTTAATCTAAAGTTGTTCTAAACTTTAGCCTAGTATTTGCAACGTTATAATAATTATGGAGGAAATTATACTCAATTACTTAGGCTAAGTTAGTTGCCAGTAGTTTTTTATTACTGCGCCTTACTAACTGTTGAGGTAACAAACATATATAACTAGTCTACTGGGGTTTAAATGTGGAAGGAGTGTGGGAAACATTTTTGAAAAATCATCCTTAGTTAAGCCAACCAGGATTCAAACCCTTGATACCCCTGTCATCAGCAGGTCAGAAGTTAATTACTAACAAATAAATTAATAATCCAATCAAGAGTGGTCAGATTACCAAATGAAAAACTACCAGACATTTCAATGTATTACTAAATCTATATAACCCGCTTCAGTGGCCGCATGGTCTAGCGCGCTACTATCGTGTTAAACTAGACTTGCAAAGACGGGGAGATCGGGGTCCAATCCTGGTTAGGGGGTTTCCCTAAATAGTTTTCCAGTCTTCTTCCCCACAAATGCTGGCGCACTTCCTCTCAATTAAGCACTCCTAATCCCTAAGCCATTACTATAATTAGAAACTAGGTGTATAACCCAAACAGGTATAAGATGTGGTGCTTAAAAAAATATCTATGACATACTTTAGTGTATAATTAATTTCAAACCATGGGTTTCCAAAGTCAAATTTTTGACAGCAGCTGTGTTCAGTGATTAATATTGTTAAGCCATTTACAGTCTTCGCTATTGTACATTGATGGTCGTATGCATAAGATTATTCATATGGTGAGCTGTGCATTCAAATTTTAATAGAAAAAACATACAGATAAAAAAAAGTTACTGTATCTACTTTTGACATCTTCACACCAATTCATGTGATCTACAGATACCATTTTAAATATAGATGTTTATTATTAATAGCTTTAAAATAAAAACTATTAATAAAGTAAGATGCTATAACTGTTGGCCACGATTAAATTTTTGTATTTTCTAAATGGATCTTCTAGTAAAAAATGAACTATTTTTTTCTATTAAGTTATTACATGAATAAATTGTGCCTATGTTTAGAATACGATTAAGAACTACTAAGTTGATATTTCTCCTCAAAGCCAATGTTTCAATTAATGAAGTTAGTGAGGTTATAGAGCATGTTTTGGCCTAGTTTTCTAAGTGCTTGTGTAGTTTAATTGAAGTGGTGTTTAGGCATGTTATATATTAAGAGCCATACATGCAAGAATGCCTAGTGAACGTCCCGGGCACACTATCTATTTAACCTATGCCGACTGACGCAAGCAAACCCACGCTAATGTCCACAAATCATCCGCTTAGTCAAGTCCTTGCGTACAGCCCTTAAGTGTCCTAAACAAATAACCACTTATACACCCCTCCAACTCCCCTTTTTCACGCTCTGAAATGAAATGTAAATTGATTACTATGGTGTCCAGTTCAGAGGCAACAACAATCCTATATCATAATGAAACTAAAACATAGGCCTAACTCAAAACACCTAAAAGCACATAAAGCCATACAAATGTTAAGGGGCTTAGTTTTTTTTAAAACTTTAATGTTCCTGTTAGCAATCAGTTAAATAAAGCACTTATTTCAAAATGTAATTATTAATATCTAACCTTACTTAACGACTAAACGGCTTCTTTTAAATCCAGGCCAATATTAACATAGGAATAGTTTAATAAATGACAACTTTTAATATAACGATTTGACTAATTTGCAAATGTATTCAAGTATGAGGTTTATTAGTACTAAAGAAAATAATTTGCGTTAATTTTAAAAAAGGGATTATAAACTCTTGACACACTAAATTTGACAAATGCTGTTTAATCAAATTAAATTAGTGACAAAGGCTACTTATTCAACCAAGTAAAAGTAGATTATCTGTTTTGCATTAAGTTTATTCATAATTTCAATAGGACAGCCTTTCAATAAGGTTAACATATTTCAACCCTCTGGTTAGCAATTTAATACAAAAGTGAATGTTTTATTGCCAAAAGTTTGTTTGTCTCAAGTCTAAACAGTCAATTGCTTATGTTCTTAACTCAATTTACCAAGTGAAAGAGTGGTATATGTACCTAGTTTACAATGTAAAACTTATTAGGCCTACATAAATTACATTTCCTAAATTTTCTAAAGCCTATTGTTTTGAAAAAGTGTGTAACCTTTTATTTTAGTGTTTTATGATGGTCACATATCAACTATTGAATTTAAATGGATTAATAATGATAGTTTAACTAAATCAAATTCGTAAATGATGAATGTGAAGTCAAACTTTAGGCTAAAATTGCAAAAATGGGTACATCTTAAAAATTCAAAGTTTCAGTAATCAAAGATACCTACATAAGTGAAGGACACTTACCAAGCAACATTTTGGTGGAACACAAATTATTATGGCGATTTTTGGACGAATTTGTAAATGTAAACAAAGAAGCATGGCCTAATGTCACTTTACTTGACTTGTATTTTAACTAAAAAAGAATTGAAGTGCCACAGTGTGAATGAAGGTAGAGACGAGGCAAATCATTTTAAGCATAAGTAAAACTCAAAAAACCATTAATACCACAAAAAACGCACTATATAATTTCTAAATACTTTAGTCGGATGCTTTCTAGACACCATTCCTCGTTTTGAAAGTCGATTAACGGACGTAAGTATTTAGGAAAATCAAAGCGGGCGTGTCATGACCGTCGACCAACCTGTGGGGGATGTAATTCAATAATAAAATGCTTGCAAAATACTTAATATTATTAAAATAAAAAATAAAACCTTACCTCAGGCATCTTAAACGAAAACGTTCGCCTTAGACGTCTCGTAATATAGTTTTGTACCAAATTAATTAAACCTATTTTGCATCACAAATAACAAAAGTCTATTTAACTTTCTTAAAAACAATTTTCCTTGGCGACAAAATCACGTAGAATTAAATGAAAGAGCAACGAAGTCGTTTTCAGTTGCCACTCCATCACACCAAGTTGGCTGCCATTTGTGAAAACTGTTCACGGCGAACACGGGGAGAAAGTTAAGTTTAATACACATTGATTTATCCAAATATATTAAATAACTGCATTTAAAACAAAAAAGAAACTTTAATAATTAATATAAAGTTGTTTACGCTCGCGTGTACACACATTTACAAACTTAAAAAGTGATACGCGTCTTCCAAAACTAACAGGGCTGCTGTACAAGCCGCCATATTGCCTTCTTCCTCACACACCAGATTACCCAGAATGCTTCGCGGACGTTACGTGCCAGACTTGAATACTGCATTTACTCTAAAATACGCTCATGCTCAGATAAAACAAGATGGACATTCCTAACATCAAACGAAATAATGTATAAATAATATATAAAAAATATTTTACACCTGGGTTCAAAATAATCTAGTAAAAAACTAGAAATGTTGAAAATCACCCCCAAAAAAATGTTAATTCTCATTGTTTGACGCTTAATAAATTAATTTATAGCAACCTGCAGCTGAAAAATCAATACTGGACCCATAGGCTCTAAAAGGAAGCTTTACACAAAATTAAGAAGTCTTGAAGAAGCTGCTAGACCACCAAAGTCCAACAAAAATATTTTACATTAGGATAGGAATTCAGGGGTAAATAAAACAGACAAAGTAAAGAAAATGCTTTAATTAACACACAAGACAATTTAAACATACTATATAACACTCACTTTACCATTGGCTGATACCTCAGCAAATTATTTAATTATACAAGCTGTATTCAAAAAGGTTTAAAAGTTTTCTTTGTAGGACATGGATGATTATTTATTTGAACTTTATGTTAATGAAAAATAAAAATGAATGCTCATGACCATCTCAGGGTATTATCAGTGTATATTAATTAATTGTAAAGAATATCTTTATCTAAAGGAACCCTCTACTAAGGCATTAAAACAATGGCTAGCAAATATACAATGTCTGAGCTCTTTGGCTTTAAAAAAACTTACTCCATGATGCTATGCACAAATATGTGAGAAAATAGGTAAATGATGGAGTACAGAATACTGTATAGCCAAGACACCAAACAAACGATTTAATACAACCCTCTCTATAAAAGAGAAAAAGCTGTTTTACTAATTTCAACTTGACTCAAAGATAGTGTCAAAGAGATTAATTTTCTTGGAAACTTTTAAGAGAATTTCAAGAAACTACACAAGTTTCCTCAAAAATCTGAAAATTTATTCACAATAAATTTAGCAGAAATGTGAGAATTGATACTACCCCAAGATTTTTTTTCATGGCTAAGATTTACCAACTTTACTGTCGATAATTGTCAAAAGTATACCAACACGCTAAAGAAATAATACACATAAGATCCGCAAGGGTTGTGTAATAGTACAGGTGAGCGTTATTATTAGAGGCTTTTAAAATGATTTTATTTTCAAAAGATTTAATATTTAAGTCACCAATGATAATAGATCAATTTTTAAAGAGTAAAATATATATATATATATATATTTATTATATATTTTCCATACTTCAAGAAAACCTTTTTTAAAGACTATTTGATTACAGCCCAGAAAGTTTTTGATTTTTAAAGTCTCCTCCGTTTACGAGCTCTTGGCGGGTTCCACGAGACTGGAGTGCTGTCCGTTATCGAGATGATATTCAGGCCGCCCATTTGAAGTCCTTTGATAGCAGACTGAAAACAAAAGTAAGTGTAAAAATGTACCCACCTTTCATTGGAAGTGCCATAACCTATTATTAGTGGAAGGTGAAAAACAAAAATTTAATAATTAGTTATGAGAAAATAATAATTAATATTAGAGCTGTGTCAGTAAAACAAATCTTCATGTACATACAAATAAATATCTTAGTTTTGATAAACTATTTCTGTGGCGATGAATGAACATATTCCGATTAAAAGTCTACTGAAATTTTAAATAGAAAAATAAATGTGCATTAACCATTTCTGTGGCGTGAGCATTGAACAACGCCTGTGTTTTAACCGAACGTTCTCTCCTGGTGCGGGCGGGCATGATTCAATGTTTCATTGCGATTCTAGCCAGTCCGAACACTTAATATTGAAGCTGATAGATGGAGCTACCAGATCAATACTATACTAAGACCATGAATAATTAATAAATGAGAAAAAAATTAATAGCAAACATATTTGCTGGGTAAGAATATAAGAGTAGAAAAATGGCTGCCGGGCCTATAAAGAAAGCTATAAGTTGAACGTGTGCCAGGGAATGGGTAAAACAAAAAATCAACATTTGTATTTGAATGAAAATTATATAAACATTAATAAAAAATATATATCAAGCTAATGAATTAATAGATCGACTAACTTTAAATTACAATATTCCCTCAAATATACAACTACAAAGATATTGAATTTACATACCCAAATTTTAGTGGCAAAAATGAAACAATCAACCTCGGCGAGTTACCACTAGCTTGATACAGCCTTGTCTAGTTACCACTAGCTCGATACAGCCTTGTCTAGTTACCACTAGCTCGATACAGCCTTGTCGAGTTACCACTAGCTCGATACACCTTTGTGGAATTACCACTAGCTCGATATACACCTTTGTGGAATTACCACTAGCTTAATAGAGACTTGTCGAGTTACCACTAGCTCGATATAGGTTTGTCGAGTTACCACTAGCTCGATACACCTTCATGGAGCGTTAGCACTAGCTCGATACACCTTTGTGGAATTACCACTATCTCGATACAGCTTTGTTGAGCTGCCATTTTGTTGATTTAGTTTTGACCAACTACCATTATTCTGATGAATGTTGCCAAACTAATATTCAACATTAATAATACAATAGCAATTTATCACTAATATTATCTATTATATTGCCAATATTCTAATAAATCAATTTAACATTTTGCCAAACAGCACCTAAGATCTAATATTACTAGACTATTATAACAATCTTAACTTTCACAGACTACCCCTCTCCACTGATCAAATATGTTGACATACTACCTCCGTACCGATCTAATGTCGACATAGGTACTACCTCCATACCGATCTAATGTCGACATACTAACTCCGTACAGACCGATCTAATGTCGACATACTACCTCCGTACCGATCTAATGTCGACATAGTACCTCCGTACCGATCTAATGTCGACATACCACCTCCGTACGGATCTAATGTCGACATACCACCTCCGTACGGATCTAATGTCGACATACCACCTCCGTACGGATCTAATGTCGACATACCACCTCCGTACGGATCTAATGTCGACATACCACCTCCGTACGGATCTAATGTCGACATACCACCTCCGTACGGATCTAATGTCGACATACCACCTCCGTACGGATCTAATGTCGACATACCACCTCCGTACGGATCTAATGTCGACATACCACCTCCGTACGGATCTAATGTCGACATACCACCTCCGTACGGATCTAATGTCGACATACCACCTCCGTACGGATCTAATGTCGACATACCACCTCCGTACGGATCTAATGTCGACATACCACCTCCGTACGGATCTAATGTCGACATACCACCTCCGTACGGATCTAATGTCGACATACCACCTCCGTACGGATCTAATGTCGACATACCACCTCCGTACGGATCTAATGTCGACATACCACCTCCGTACGGATCTAATGTCGACATACCACCTCCGTACGGATCTAATGTCGACATACCACCTCCGTACGGATCTAATGTCGACATACCACCTCCGTACGGATCTAATGTCGACATACCACCTCCGTACGGATCTAATGTCGACATACCACCTCCGTACGGATCTAATGTCGACATACCACCTCCGTACGGATCTAATGTCGACATACCACCTCCGTACGGATCTAATGTCGACATACCACCTCCGTACGGATCTAATGTCGACATACCACCTCCGTACGGATCTAATGTCGACATACCACCTCCGTACGGATCTAATGTCGACATACCACCTCCGTACGGATCTAATGTCGACATACCACCTCCGTACGGATCTAATGTCGACATACCACCTCCGTACGGATCTAATGTCGACATACCACCTCCGTACGGATCTAATGTCGACATACCACCTCCGTACGGATCTAATGTCGACATACCACCTCCGTACGGATCTAATGTCGACATACCACCTCCGTACGGATCTAATGTCGACATACCACCTCCGTACGGATCTAATGTCGACATACCACCTCCGTACGGATCTAATGTCGACATACCACCTCCGTACGGATCTAATGTCGACATACCACCTCCGTACGGATCTAATGTCGACATACCACCTCCGTACGGATCTAATGTCGACATACCACCTCCGTACGGATCTAATGTCGACATACCACCTCCGTACGGATCTAATGTCGACATACCACCTCCGTACGGATCTAATGTCGACATACCACCTCCGTACGGATCTAATGTCGACATACCACCTCCGTACGGATCTAATGTCGACATACCACCTCCGTACGGATCTAATGTCGACATACCACCTCCGTACGGATCTAATGTCGACATACCACCTCCGTACGGATCTAATGTCGACATACCACCTCCGTACGGATCTAATGTCGACATACCACCTCCGTACGGATCTAATGTCGACATACCACCTCCGTACGGATCTAATGTCGACATACCACCTCCGTACGGATCTAATGTCGACATACCACCTCCGTACGGATCTAATGTCGACATACCACCTCCGTACGGATCTAATGTCGACATACCACCTCCGTACGGATCTAATGTCGACATACCACCTCCGTACGGATCTAATGTCGACATACCACCTCCGTACGGATCTAATGTCGACATACCACCTCCGTACGGATCTAATGTCGACATACCACCTCCGTACGGATCTAATGTCGACATACCACCTCCGTACGGATCTAATGTCGACATACCACCTCCGTACGGATCTAATGTCGACATACCACCTCCGTACGGATCTAATGTCGACATACCACCTCCGTACGGATCTAATGTCGACATACCACCTCCGTACGGATCTAATGTCGACATACCACCTCCGTACGGATCTAATGTCGACATACCACCTCCGTACGGATCTAATGTCGACATACCACCTCCGTACGGATCTAATGTCGACATACCACCTCCGTACGGATCTAATGTCGACATACCACCTCCGTACGGATCTAATGTCGACATACCACCTCCGTACGGATCTAATGTCGACATACCACCTCCGTACGGATCTAATGTCGACATACCACCTCCGTACGGATCTAATGTCGACATACCACCTCCGTACGGATCTAATGTCGACATACCACCTCCGTACGGATCTAATGTCGACATACCACCTCCGTACGGATCTAATGTCGACATACCACCTCCGTACGGATCTAATGTCGACATACCACCTCCGTACGGATCTAATGTCGACATACCACCTCCGTACGGATCTAATGTCGACATACCACCTCCGTACGGATCTAATGTCGACATACCACCTCCGTACGGATCTAATGTCGACATACCACCTCCGTACGGATCTAATGTCGACATACCACCTCCGTACGGATCTAATGTCGACATACCACCTCCGTACGGATCTAATGTCGACATACCACCTCCGTACGGATCTAATGTCGACATACCACCTCCGTACGGATCTAATGTCGACATACCACCTCCGTACGGATCTAATGTCGACATACCACCTCCGTACGGATCTAATGTCGACATACCACCTCCGTACGGATCTAATGTCGACATACCACCNTCATCAGACTACTTTTGTACCAATCTAATGTGTCATCAGACTACTTTTGTACCAATCTAATGTGTCATCAGACTACTTTTGTACCAATCTAATGTGTCATCAGACTACTTTTGTAACAATCTAATGTGTCATCTCATACTACTTTTGTACCAATCTAATGTGTCATCAGAATACTTTTGTAACAATCTAATGTGTCATCTCAGACTATTTCTGTACGAATCTAATGTGTCATCAGACTACTTTTGTACCAATCTAATGTGTCATCTCATCAGACTACTTTTGTACCAATCTAATGTGTCATCTCATCAGACTACTTTCATACCAATTTAAGGTAGACAGACTACTTCCATACCAATCTAAAGTACACAGACTACTTCCATACCAATCTAAGGTAGACAAACCACCTCCGTACGAATCTAATGTTTCATCAGACTACTACTATACCAATCTAAGGTAGACAGACTACCTCTGTATCAATCTAAGATAGACAGACCACCTCCGTACCAATCTAACCTCTGTATCAATCTAATGTGTCAAAAGACCTATGTACCAATCTAATAATATGTAGACATACTACCTCTGTTCCAATCTGATGAATCATCAGACTACTTATGTACCTATCTAAGGTAGACTACCTCTGTATCAATCCAATGTGCTGATACTACATATGTCCTGATATATGTCAACCAACTACCTCTACCAATCTAGTTGTTGACGGTCTTATAATGCCCCTGAATTACCCTATGTTGTCGCAATACCAATTTTTACAATTATAATTTTGTCAATATTATAAATTATAACATACGGTTGATTATTTGAAAGGTGAGAAGCTAAAACTAATGTATCCTAGTTTATATGAAAGGTATAACTCAGTGAGGGTCCTTTCAGCCCCTTATAAATGAGACTTAATAAGCCATTGATCCAATCAATAATTACTATAACAGTATTCATTTGTCAACCTACTAATTCCGTTCTAATATATGTCAGGGTTTTAACATATATTTGACCAAAATATGATCTGGTTAAACGTAAAGAGCCACGTTGTCATGAAAAGCCAGTTTAGTGATTTTTATAATATAAAACTCTCTTCAAATATTTGTATAAAAAAGTAATTAATGGCATTACCTAAAATTAGTTAATACACTTTTAACAGTTCAGGGACAGATTACATCATAATATCGAGATAACAAACTAATACTATGCTATTAAAACACACTGTCTATATAAGTGAAAAAAGAATTAGTCTAGTGGTAAGGTGTTGAACTTCTGTACTGGGGGTACAAGGTTCAATGCTCGGTCCCGGCAGAGATTTATCTGATTGCCAAACCCTTCCTTCACCTCTGACAAGACGTGTATTAATCACAACTTGTGAATGTTTGGGATGCTCCACCGTGGTTCGGATTCCACATTAAACTGTAGATCCCCAATTTCATCTCACAATCACCCTACCCTTACACATGAGCATAAGTGCGTATAACCCGAACGGGTAGTAACACACACTACTACTACTATTACTACTAATAATAATAAAATTTAGTGACATTCAACATGAAACTTTTTTAAAACAAAAGAAACAAAACATTCACAAATCTACGTGAAGATTCCATAGCAGGAAAGCGCAAAGTGCCTTGCCATAAAACAATTTTTAAAAGTGCCCGTTTATAAAGAAAGGTATAATGAAAAGCTTCTGGTCATAAAGCAGCCTAAAAGTGCTTTTCAACAAAGTCAGGGTTATCAGTGTTTAGGATTAAAACCAATCTGGGCTGAAGCTTCAACAGTGAAGTAGCCACCCAAAATGCAGTACGCACAATCACTAAACCAAAATATCAAATAGAAATTGGGTCAAAAAAGGATTTGACAATGCCAAACTGCCAAAATGTAAGGATTTGCCAAGGCCAAACTGCCAAAATGTAAGGATTTACCAAGGCCAAACTGCCAAAATGTAAAGATTTACCAAGGCCAAACAGCCAAAATGTAAGGATTTAGCAAGGCCACACTGCAAAAATGTAAGGATATACCTAGGCCAAACTGCAAAAATGTAAGGATTTACCAAAGCCAAACTGCAAAAATGTAAGGATTTTACCAAAGCCAAACTGCAAAAATGTAAGGATTTACCAAAGCCAAACTGCAAAAATGTAAGGATTTACCAAGGCCAAACTGCAAAAATGTAAGGATTTACCAAGGCCAAACTGCAAAAATGTAAGGATTTACCAAGGCCAAACTGCAAAAAATGTAAAGATTTACCAAGGCCAAACTGCAAAAATGTAAAGATTTACCAAGGCCAAACAGCCAAAATTTAAGGATTTAACAAGGCCACACTGCAAAAATGTAAGGATTTACCTAGGCCAAACTGCAAAAATGTAAGGATTTACCAAGGCCAAACAATCAAAATGTAAGGATTTACCAAGGCCAAACTGCAAAAATGTAAGGATTTATCGAGGCCAATCTGCAAAAAATGTAGGGATTTATCGAGGCCAATCTGCAAAAAATGTAGGGATTTATCGAGGCCAAACTGCAAAAAATGTAGGGATTTATCCAGGCCAAACTGCAAAAAATGTAGGGATTTATCAAGGCAAAACTTCAAAAAAGTAAGGATTTATCAAGGCAAAACTTCAAAAAAGTAAGGATTTATCAAGGCAAAACTTCAAAAAAGTAATGATTTATCAAGGCCAAACTGCAAAAAATGTAAGGATTTATCAAGGCCAAACTGCAAAAAATGTGAGTATTTACAAAGGCCAAACAGCCAAAATGTAAGGATTAACCAAGGCCAAAGTGAAAAATGTAAGGATTAACCAAGGCCAAAGTGAAAAATGTAAGGATTTACCAAGGCCAAAGTGAAAAATGTAAGGATTTACCAAGGCCAAACTGCAAAAAGTAAGGATTTATCAAGGCCAAACTGCAAAAATGTAAGTATTTATCAAGGCCAAACTCAAAAAAGGATTTTCAATTGATTAAACTTGAAAAATTTGAGAACATACGAGGCCAATTCAAAAACTTGAGAAAATACGAGACCACACTTAAAAAACGTGAGAAAATACGAGACCACACTTAAAAAACGTGAGAAAATACGAGACCACACTTAAAAACGTGAGAAAATACGAGATCACACTTAAAAAACATGAGAAAATACGAGACCACACTTAAAAAACATGAGAAAATACGAGACCACACTTAAAAAACATGAGAAAATACGAGACCACACTTAAAAAACGTGAGAAAATACGAGACCACACTTCAAAAACGTGAGAAAATACTGGGACACTTCAAAAACATGAGAAAATACTGGGACACTTCAAAAACATGAGATAATACTGGGACACATTTCAAAAACGTGAGATAATACTGGAACACATTTCAAAAACGTGAGATAATACTGGAACACATTTCAAAAACGTGAGATAATACTGGAACACATTTCAAAAACGTGAGATAATACTGGAACACATTTCAAAAACGTGAGATAATACTGGAACACATTTCAAAAACGTGAGATAATACTGGAACACATTTCAAAAATGTGAGATAATACTGGAACACATTTCAAAAATGTGAGATAATACTGGAACACATTTCAAAAATGTGAGATAATACTGGAACACACTTCAAAAACGTGAGAAAATGTTTGAGGAAAGATTAGCCAGTACTAATGTACTGTTGCCCTGGGGATGTCCTATTACACTATTCAAATATTATTTTTGTGAAGGCTCTTTCCGGCTGATAATAACATTAATAATAATTATAATTGTATAGGATACATCCCTCTATCCCAGTTTGAGGAAAGATTGGCCATTACCAATGTACTGTTGTCCTGGGGATGCCCTATTATACTATTCAAACATTATTTTAGTGAAGGCTCTTTTCATGTCCTGATGAGATGAGGGCTTGGGAACCAGTGGAAACTCTTAAAACCTAACTAAGCCTAACTAAAACAGAGTCTAGCGACCGTTGGGATAGTTCTTCCCCTTTCGGGAAAATTACCCAAGGTACGAGTCAGGAATCGAACCCAGGACCATTAGGTTTGTAGGCACTATACCATTGGGTCGGTTATAAATAAGGTTATATAGGTGAGTTTTTGTGATTGAATTGGTTATGCCTTGGCATTGATAGTGATCAATAAAGTGGTTCTGACTAAGCCAAAGAGGATGGGGGTGGGAGAACAACTTTTGAGTTGTATTTTGTAAATATAGATGGTAATTGGAGTGAATTTGATATAGGTGGTACTAACGCATATAACCTGAATAAGTAGTTAAGCTAAGGGCTAAAAAAACTTATAATCATTTATTAAGTATTTTAAACAAATAATAATTATAAATACAGAATATTTGTTTTAATATTTTCACAAAAAAATATGCGATGAACAAATGCCATAAAAAAGTTTTGAACGGGAAGTTTTGACCAATTATGAGTCTGCAAAGCTTCGACAATATCAATATTGATTAAAATTATATATTATCCGATTCGATAACTCAAACCAAAACAAATTAGAAAAAATAATAATCAGGTTTTAGGCTGTTGCAAATCCTACAATGTACCTAAAATATGTAAATATATTTGAGTACAAATTCTTGTGGGGTAAAGTAAATTATTATTAAATATTACCATTTTGACCGAAAAATAAGTGACACATTTTCCCAAAAAACAGCCTTTCAAAAACCTTTTTATAGTCTATAATCAGTGTCCTTGATTGATAAATAACAAACATGTTAACTTTGAGGACTGAAGATTTACGGTGTATTGAAATAGTCTATAATTCCCACAACAGATGATTGTCTTTACTGGGTAATTTCACAAATTGAACAAATCTTATAGAAAATGTTTAAGAATTCAAATTTCTACATCCAAACTTGTAGGACTCGTGTCCCAAACATTTTTATAACTTGTTAACTCTTTTTATCTATCATAATTTTAGCATATTTGACTAGGATATGATTTTATAATTATTCAAAATTCAAGATTCGACTCAAAATGATAAACCTGCTTTGAAAATGTCTAATGACAACCTTGTTTTTTAATCTTAAGTTATCAGCAATCAATGATACTCACTATATTTTTATAGCCTATTATAGATGATCTAAATAAATGTGTAGCCCCAAGTAAAGATATAGAATTTTAAAACACACTTTTTAGTATGAGTAAATAAAAATAATTTAGTGACATTAAAAATAAACTTAAAAAAAGAAGAAACAAATCGTTTACAAATTTATGTGAAGATTTCATAGCATGCCGGCACAAAGTGCCATTCTTGGAGGTTACAGATTTATTGTGTGATGATTTTAAAAATAAATCGGTGAATTGTTACGCTACGAGTAGAGATGGTTAGCGATTTAGTTTCTCATATAAAAATTGAGCTAGAACCTTGCACTTATTTCAATGCAACTAGACTAATCCACCAACATAAGTGACAAAGTGGAAATATTAGTGTGTGTATGGTGTTCAAAAATTTGCATATCAAAGAAGAACTTTTAAACATGTTTCCACTTGAAGGACATCAAGGAGGTTCAGACATTTACGATCCTATTAAAAACTTTAGTAATGAAAAAAAATAATCTCGGTATCACCACCAATGGGGAACCTGATTTAACAGGCACCATTACTGAGAGGAGTTTTCGCTAAATGGTTTTCCACTCTACCTCTACACAAATGTGGGTGACACTTCCTCTAAATTAAACCTTCCTAATGACCAAGTTCCATTGGTGTAATTAGTGCATAGGTGTATAACCCAAACGGAGTAGTAAGACGCGATGCTTAAAAAAAGACGTCTTTTCAAATAACTGAAGAAGTTGATGCAAAATACAGAGGTGCAATGGTTGAGTAAAGGAAAAGTTTGGGATTTGTTACCACAAACAACTTTATTTTTCCAGGAGTAACATCAATAATATGATGAATAGTGATGTTTCATGGTTTAGAGACCTAGCATTTCTTACAGATATAACAACCAGGGTAAATTAACTAAATTTAGAACGACGAGGCAAAGATAAGACTATAATGCAAATATGTGCTGTGCAAAGTTTTTTGGTAAAGTTGAAACTAATTTGAATATTAATGCAAATGATTTAAACATATTCCTAACCTGTCACTGGAGAGTGAAGAAATGTGTTCTCATGAATATCATGTGACAATTTTAAATGAAATGATCGAGTAATTCGAATAATATTTTTTCAGATTTTCAGAAAACTGAACCAATTGTAAAATTGTTTATGTATCCTTATACAAATACTGATGTTAAAATTATTTCAAAGATAATTGATCAGTATGGAGAAGACAAATCACAAATTGATAGATATAGTTTCTTTACAAAATAAGATTTAAAAAAACTACGAGCATTCAAAAGATCGATTGGGTTTTTGGCGCAATGTGAATGAAAATCAGTTCAATATATTAGGAGAAATTGTGATGAAAAAATATCATGCCCATTTAGAACAAAAGGCTTAAGTGAATAAATGTTTTCAAACATGAATTTTATCAAGCATAAATATCGAACAAGACTCACTGATCCTATAACCTTGAAATTGTTTGGGTGTAGTTTGGCTGTCAAAAAATTATTACCCCAATTTAAACAAACTATCAGATGAAAAGCAATATTACTCATTACATTATTATAAAACATCTAATTTTTTTTATTTATACTACATTTCTTTTTTTGTTATGACTGAATGCAGTCAATGAAGAGGGTATATTAAATTATTAATATTCCACAATCAGGACAGTAGATTTTCCTCCATCAATCATTTACATTCGTTTACTAAACATGTTATCAAATTAAGCGTTAGATGTGCAAAGAGCGCAAGAGAAAGAATAAGAGTTACCATAGAGTTCTAAGTTTTTGAATGGGTGTGTTTTAGACATTTTGACATGTTACTACATTTGATTCAAGATGAATGACATTGCATTATTAGATATAAGATGAGATAATTATTTTATAATTTGTGGAGCTGTTGCAGGTGCCAATAAGGTTTATTTAGACACTAGATCATTTGAAGGTTGTTAACTGCCAAACAAACCAAGAGAAACTTTTATCCAGAAAACACAAATACTATCCTTGGAATGTTCTAATGTATTAAACCATTTGCTAAGCGAATCCCTCGGCTCTTTCAGGTCTTCCTGATTCGATTATAATATTTGGATTAGAGGAAGAAATTTGATAGTTTCTTGAAATAATTGCTTGGACTGTTGTAAATACAACATAAGGAACAATTTTAAAATAACCACAACAAAGTATTTTGGTAATAAAGAAGGAAGAGTATAAATAATCATAAGAGTTTTTTGGTGACAAAGAAAGAACAAGTCAAACTTATCATGAAAGTTTATTGACAAAAAAGAAAGAAAAACAAGTTAAACTAACCATGACAGAGAATATTGATGACAAAGAAGCTACCATATTGACTCAGAATGAAAAATAAGCTGCCCGCGAATATTGTCCACCACACCCTAAAAATACAATACCTTTGAAACGAAAAATAAACATATGCCTGAAAATTAATCCACTATGAAAGTTAATCAAATACACCCTATTTTGTTTATCTTTCCTAATGTTTATTAGTTTTTTTTTTGTTTTAGCCAAACAATTTTTTGCTTTCCTTCAACCAAAGATATAAATTTGTAAATTGTTTCATATTATATTGTTTGTAAAATAAAGTTGAAAATTTGCCATATTTTCATAGCAAAAATATATATATATATATATTTATTTACTAATGTTCATAAAAAAAAAGAGGTGATATTCCAAACTTAATAAACAAATACACGAAATTATATTTACAATAGAATAAGTGACCAAAATACTGCAACAAAAAGTCATTAAAAACATGTGTGAAAAATAGCAGCTTTCAGAGGGTATTCAGTCATCCATTATGGCTTTAAGTTCAATTTTTATTATTAAAATCCAGGTCCATCTATTTTTAAATAATATTTTTTTAAGCTAAGGAGCTAAGAGCACCAGTTGCGGCGATGATTAACTACTTAAATATATTACATACATATATGTTTAGTTAAATTACAACATGTAAATTAATGAATTAATATATTTAAGTAGCTAAACACCATATGTAAATTATTTGGATGAACATAATTAACAAAATGACCCAAATTTTTTCTCAACAGCCTTTGTAGAGTTCAAATGTATCTGGCCTACTCACAAAAGGTCATTAGTGTGGTTTTGTCATTAGAATAATATGCAGTGCTCAAAGGCAGTTCAAAATGGTGACTCGGTTGGAAAAACTGGTTTCTTGTCGGCAGGGGGGCACCCTTTTTGTGAGTAAAGAATGTGTCATCAAATTGTTAAAAGTGTATGGCAGTTGAGCAATGGAAAGGCAATCTTGTCAAATGGTGTCGTGCCTTGAATCTGGCAGGGAAAACGTAACAAAGACAACTTGAATCGAAATGGCCGACCAAGCTTCTCAA
>CABFWO010002883.1:0-12048 GCA_902155825.1 Timema genevievae
ACAAACACACAGGTTACAAGTGTGTTATACTGTCCTCAGGTACAAACACACAGGTTACAAGTGTGTTATACTGTCCTGAGGTACAAGTGTAGGGAACCTCTGACCACTGTTACCTGTATAGAGCTCATGATCGCCAATGTATCACTGTCTCTCTTCACCTCATTGATGTACTGGGCCACGTCCACCATGGCCTCCTTCGCTCTCTCTAGTCCTCGGTAGTCCTCGTGGTTCTACAACACACAACCAGCTGCTATTTCAATAGCTCCAGACAAGCTCCTTGGTGTCTCGACCCTGACAGGAACATCCTGTAGCTCTAGACTAGCTCCAGACTAGCTCCTTGGTGTCTCGACCCTGACAAGAACACCCTGTAGCTCCAGACTAGCTACTAGGTGCTCTCGACTCTAAAAGGCACACCCTGTAGCTCCAGACTAGCTCCTTAGTGCTCTCGACTCTAAAAGAAATATCCTGTATCTCCAGACTAGCTCCTTGGTGCTCTCGACTCTAAAAGAAATATCCTTTAGCTCCAGACTAGCTCCTTGGTGCTCTCGACTCTAAAAGAAACATCCTGTAGCTCCAGACTAGCTCCTTGGTGCTCTCAACACTAAAAGGAACACCCTGTAGCTCCAGACTAGTTCCTTGATGTCTCGACCCTGGCAGGAACATCCTGTAGCTCCAGACTAGCGCCTTGGTGTCTCAACCCTAACAGGAACACCCTGTAGTTCCAGACTAGCTCCTTGGTGCTCTCGACCCTAAAAGGAACACCATGTAGCTCCAGACTAGCTCCTTGGTGTCTCGACCCTGACAGGAACGTCCTGTAGCTCCAGACTAGCTTCTTGGTGTCTCGACCCTAACAAGAACACCCTGTAGCTCCAGGCTAGCTCCTTGGTGTCTCGACCCTAACAGGAACACCCTGTAGCTCCAGACTAACTCCTTGGTGCTTGGACACTCCTGACTGTGCAGTTTGAGGAGGAGAACTCACCGGCTGAGTCTCCTGGATGAGCTTGTCGAGCAGAAGATGGTACTTGAGTATCCTCTGCATGGGCACAGACAAGATGTCTCGTAGCTTGAACTTGCCCCCGTTGGCTTCCTCCTGGCACTTCTGCAACACAACACACATGTTATCTAGTAGCTACACACATTACTAGGGGGGCTGTTTTTTATATAAGTGGTTAACCTTTCCTGACCACTCACAATGACTTGCTGGTTGACGACCTCGTTCCTGCTGCAGAGATCCTGGATTAGCTCCTGAGCGCTCGTGAGGTGAGCGCAATATTCACCGTAGATCAGAAACTTTTCTCGCCAGTTGATGAAGACGTCACTAAGGCGAGTGGAGCTGTTAGGTGCCACTGCCTTGCGCAGGTGGCTGTGGAACCCTGAGTGTATCTCGGACAGCTCCTGCAACACAACACAGCACACCTAACCTAAAGATGTTGATAGAGAGGACAATTCTAGTTTAGTTTTTGATTGGATGTTGGTACTGGCTGTGCTCCCTGTCCTGGATAATCGCACTAATAAGTGGGGAAGGGTCAGAAGATATATCTGCATTGACACGAATGTAGAGTGGAAAACCAACTTCAGAGACCCAGCCAAGATTTGAAGCCTGATCTTGTAGGTACAACAATATGACACGTTTCTAAGCGTGCACAGATTTGTGTTGATACTCAACATCCTGGCAAATCACTACCAACCTTCATGCCGCTGAAGATGGACTTCATGTCCTCCTCGCGTATGAAGCTGCTGAGCGGCCTCATGAAGGAGCGCTGCACTGTTGCCAACACGTCCACATAGTTCTTCTCTGTCTCAACCAGTTCCTTGATCACATAGTCCCGTTTCTCCAAGCTGTGGTTGTTCACTGATGGGTCCTGGGAAACACAGTGTTGCAACATCTTAGAGAACGGTATGACAACACTGTGCAACCTCATGATGAGGAAGGAATGACAACACTGTACAAACACATGATGTTCATGATGAGGAAGGAATGAGACGCAAACAATCTTCTCTCATCATTTCCATCTTATCATCACGTTCTCAGTTTCACAAGGTTTTATTCATATCAATCTTTAAACAGCGGATAGAAATTGAAAACCCAAGTCGATATACAGTATTTCACTGTAGAATCTAAGGAATCTAAGGAATGCCATTGCTTCCCCTCTAGGGAAAGTTTCTAGAATAGTACAGTACTTCAAGGTTGTACCTCCCACCCTTCCCTTCAGGGGGATGCTCTAGCAGTTGTCTGTGCTCGCGTGTACATGTGCAGTACATTTATGTATTGTACAGTATGTACAGTAGCCTAGTCTACATACAAAATGTATTCATTGGTGATAATTACCCTGCGTAATATACTGTACAGTGGCGTTATTAGATTGTCGTAGCTAATATCCACAGTAGAGAGGGTAATGTAGATTAAACTGTGTTCAGGTACTAGGATTAAAAAAAAAATACTTTTCCAAACAATGAAAACATCTTAATAACTAACATTACTCGCTTTGGTGGCCTCGTAGCCTTAACTCTCCCAGTAGACTAGACTACAGATGACGAGGAGATCGAGGTTCGAATCTCAGTCGTTTGTACCGAGGGTGGTTTCTCTAGAATGGTTTTCCACTCTCCCTCCATGCAAATATGCTTATACTTCCTATGAATATAAACTCTAAAACCATTAACATAGTACATAAACGTACAACCAGAACGGCTAGTAAGATGTGGTGCTAAAAGAAACTAATATTAATTTGATCCCTGGAGGTGTTCGCCATTAAGAGATTGCATGTAAACTGGCAACACTGTAAGTTCTGGTTACTCTACATCTTTTTAAAATACACAACCATCTGTTTGTGTCTGGCTGTCTTTGTTATGAAAAAGAAATATTTTTGAAAATGTTAAATCGCGTGTAAATGATAAAGTGATACAATGTGAAGATACAGTGTGAAGAAATGAGAGAATTTGTTTATGTCTCTTTATTTCTCTATCACTCACACCATATGATTATAAAATGGTTTACAAACTATTTGATTGTAGTTTTTACTAGAGGTTTTACAATTGAAAAAACTAAAAAAAAAGAAACTTAAAACCAAAGGAGCAAACTTAATTTGCGCAAGACAGCTAGGACACAAATGCCATGTCAAGTACATTTACACTTTTCTGGTAATAAAGCGGAGCAGCAAAATAACTAATAATTATGGTTACAGTAAAAAAAAAATTGATTCTAAGAATTAAAGGTAAAAACAACGCAAAGTTAATATTTTATGTTTACTATGTGGCCTAAGATCCGTAGGTGGAATGTGGATTGGGAATCGAGGTAAAGTTGATTTGACTTCAACAAGCTTGGTCGCACTATGGCAGGGGTTCGGAATTAAATAGTTGTGGTACAAGACTAGGATACCTCAACTATTAAAACAAAGTTGTTAGATTAGAATAAACTATCACTGTTATCAATAGAGATTGTGTACTTGTGATGGCCATATTTTTATAAATAAGTATGATAAAATCTTTATCAATTTCTTTCAGCTGTTCTGTTCCTAGCTATCCGTGTATAACGTAAAACCAAGCTGTCGGTATCTTTTGAAGTAATTCTGGTACCCAAGAGGACTGTGATGATGATTATTATTATTAATTCAACAGCCTGGCGAAGGGGTAAAGAGGTGTGGGGGTGTAATCGTAGAAAGGTTAAGAAACCCTGCACTATAGTAAAGACAGTACAGTACAATCCATAAGAACCTTGTCTTTGTCCAGTGGCAGCAATGTAAAGTATGAACTGGGTTCTTTTCCCTCTAACAGCCATTTTGTATTCTTTCCTCTTATATGTCTCTAACCATCTTTCATGTACCTTCTTACAAATATAACAAAACTTATCTCAAAAAGTGAAAAAAGTAGGAATGGGCCCTCAAATCCTTGAGAATATTAGAGGTTTGAGGATTCTAACTAATTATGGAGTAGAGACTCAAATCCTTAATAACAATTTTATTTTTTTAACTTTTCAAGTGAATTTTGTTTCATAGCTCTATTACTCTTTATTAGTGGTTCAGAACTATTTATAATTATATGATAAACACAACAACCAGAACCCAGACCAGTAATTTAACACTTAATTGAATGTATGAATGGATCATAAGAAATGTTAACATTTAGTTATCATTTCTATTTTATATCATATTTATATTTCCTCTTGTGTTCAGAATTATTTCTAAGATTCAGACTCAAGATTTGAAGGTAAATTGAAGATTCGGATTCGTAAAATAGTGGATTTGAGCCAACTCTAGAAAAAAAAAGGTTCTACTTAAAGAGATTTAGATCTCCTTTCATATATTCATACGTCAAGTGCAGCTATCAGTATTGATAGATATTATCATTAGTAACATGATGAAATGTTGCCAGTAGCCATGTTCATATTTTGTAAAAGCCCCTTTCTCTGAAAATTGGACTAAGTTTGGGTCACAGTGTAATTGATTTAGGTAAGCCTGTTATCCTTAAGAGTGAGTGGACAATATGTGACTTTCATACACTAGTACTCGGGTTAATATCAGAAACTGGAGCATGTGGAGGTACTCGCTAGCTCGTTACTACCCCAGTTGATGATATGAGTGCACAAATGTTCACCTCAGGCTCAGCGCGGCTCACGATGGAGCACAGGTCCTCGTACACCTCGTTAATGCGTGCGTAGTAAGCGCAGTACTCCACCTCCTCGTCACGGACGCAGCACGACACGTCGTCATCGCTACAACACATGCGTCCAAGAGATGCACACACACAAAACAGCCGAGCGCATGCAACAAACAAGTGCCATGAGAACTACAAGTAGAACTAGAGGACACACTAGCGCCACAAGAACTACAATTAGAACAAGAGGACACACCATAGCTACCAGAACACACACTCATTTATAAATAGGGGATTAGTAGTCCAAACACAAAAAAATAAATCCTCAACTACTTTTCAAATTTGTTTTGATTCACACATCTAACATTTTTGAGATAACCCGAATTGTGGTGGACCCTTTGACCCAATCAATACCTCTGTCTGGTACTTGAACCATCTCTTTGTTTGTGCCTGGTCTTACATCGCGCCAAGATACAAGCTTAAGCTCATTAGGCTATGAAGTGACCAGCAGTGGTACTAGCCAATCTTGAGCACAGCCGAGACCAACACTTCAATACTATCAACCTGTTGTTCCAAGTTTCCCAACCAAAACTGATTACTTGACATGAGAGGACACACTCGGGAGTTTGTGATGCACTCCTAACCTCTCGTGAAATTGAACTGTACTCGTCGTTGCGAGAGGGTTGTTCAGCATTCAAGTAGCTACAGTAATGTCAACTGTCGATGCAGCCAACAGCTATAAAATGAAACCTGTAGAGATGACAACATTCGTACACTCACACAATGACCTTGCTTGCCCTGGGACGTCAAAAAAAATAATCTTTGAGTGTGTCAAATAGGTCTAGTAGCTTATTGCTATGAGCAGGCATGAGTCACAGCGGGCACTAGAGTACTAGCCACAAGTCACAGCGCGTACTAGAGTACTAGCCATGAGTCATAGCGAGCACTAGAGTACTAGTCGCAGCGAGTACTAGAGTACTAGCCACAAGTCACAGCGGGTACTAGAGTACTAGCCACAAGCCGTAGCGAGGACTAGAGTACTAGCCATGAGTCATAGCGAGCACTAGAGTACTAGTCGCAGCGAGTACTAGAGTACTAGCCACAAGTCACAGCGGGTACTAGAGTACTAGCCACAAGTCGCAGCGAGGACTAGAGTCCTAGCCATGAGTCATAGCGAGCACTAAAACACTAGCCATGAGTCATAGAGAGCACTAAAGTACTATCCATGAGTCACAGTGAGTACTAGAGTACTAGCTATAAGTCACAGCGAGCACTAGAGCACTAGCCACAAGTCACAGCGAGTACTAGAGCACTAGCCACAAGTCACAGCGAGTACTAGAGCACTAGCCATGAGTCACAGTGGCACTAGAGTACTAGCCATGAGTCACAGTGGCACGTGAGTACTAGAGTACTAGCCATGAGTCACAGCGAGTACTAGAGTACTAGCCATGAGTCACAGCGAGTACTAGAGTACTAGCCATGAGTCACAGAGGGCACTAGAGCACACAAAATGAAAGCAGCTTAAGTTGTAAAGATAGTAATGTATATTTTAAAACCTCATTAATTCAAACGCTACTAACTTATTTGAGATTAGCACTAATATGGAGCCAAATAGTTCTCTTATTTGAGCCACTAGCTCGGTTATCAGTTTACTGTTTAGTCTCACGAAGAGACGTATGTGAAGCTTAGAAATATCAAAGTCGGTCTCATCGTTTTCTGTGAGCCTTTCTCTTTACTTGACTGAAAAATTTGTTTTGCAACAACAATAAGCCATAAACTTTGACTTGAGCTCAAGCTTTGCTTCGCATTTAGGAAGTGCACACCCCTTCTCGTTAGTAAGGAAACAGTTTCTGTGACCCTCCTAATTGTCTACTCACACATTCCTTTGCTCAACCCGCCAAGTGAAAATTTAAAGCTGCTATTCTATAACTACTTGTCAATAATTTTAGCTAGATCACCTACTAGCGTGAATTAATGAAGTTTTACTGTAAAACAATTACAAAATTATATTTATATGAAATATAAATGTGTGCACGCCCTGGCTGCCCTGAAATAGTGCTTGGAGCATTCTCTACTAACTAGCCTAGTCTCTTAATAAAAAGCTGCGAGTCCGAGCGGAGCCATGCCAGTGCTCTGGAAACAAAACACAAATTAATACAGAGTCAGACCAATCGTGCAAGTGTTTGTGTACCTCTGGTGGCACCGACGAGAATGTAACGTAGCAAAGTTCCTCGTACAACTCCTCGTCCCTGTCCACAAACTGGGGACACCGGATAGTGAAATGCATCCAGCCTCGGTCACCGTGCTCCCAGACTGGCGGGCCAGCCACACCGCAACCGTTGGCGCTGGGGGATACACACGCCAGGAGACGTCGACCATTCACTTTACAATAACACGATTACCAACCCCTCCAAATTCCCCGAGGTTGAAACCACACATGTATACCCCAACACCGTACCAGTGCTACCAATATCCCTGCCTTGTTTCCTGGGGACATTTCAGCTCATTTACTAAGGATGTGCCCACCATGTTTCCTGGGGATATGCCCACGTCTAAACACCAAGGATATTTAACTTTAATGTTTTAATAAAAGCATATTAGTAAACATTTAACCAACATAAGTTTGGCTCACACTTCTCCATATTCAACATGTCGAGACTAAAGTATGAACACACTAGGAGTCGAACCAATGTCTGTTCATCATCATATAAAACATGCCCCCGTCTCACTGATCTCAGCAATGGCAGCTTATGACAAGGAGAACCAAGTTCTAGATTTTAGTAAGTAGCCCCTAGCTCGTGGAGAAGTATTTAAATTGTCGGACAGAAACAAGTACAATTGTTTTCTAAATCTGTGGTGAGATAGGAAAGAATTAAAATAAACTACAAGAGGTGTTAGAGACAACGTTTCTGGACTCTCATTTTCATCCCCAACATTGGACCAAGGCTGGGGCTATACCTGACTAACCTGGCTTTACGTACCAGTAGGGCCAACATCAAGTAACTAGACAACAAACAAAACATCAATTCCCTCAACAACAACAACAAAATTGTCATTTTAACGAATAAGCCATTATAAAATAAAATTGAATGAAATAAAAACTTACGCAGAGTTCAAATTTCTGTAAATATCTTCTTGTGATGCCGTCCTATTTTTATGAATGGAGAAACCCCTAAAAAGATGAAGGAAAGAAAAACATAAGAGATGAAATAATAAAGTCAGAGTTAATCTAAAGAAAGATTGGGGGAAAAGCTGGAAATGACATTTGAATAACAGAAGTAACATAAAATATAAAAACTCAAACTTTCCATCCAGAGTTTGGGGGGGTGTTCCAACTGAAAACTTTGCTTGGTTGGAACTTATTATTAACGTAGAATGTAGTGAGTTACCTCCTTTAATGGTTGGTTGTTTTATTTCAGGCTTATTTGAGGCATTTAACGTGCTCTTTCTGAACCAACTGATTATATATGTACACAAATTATAAGCTAACTTAAATATATGACACACACAATACCCAGCACCCAGGTCATTAATTCATATTGTGTAAGGGTAAGTGCCAATTTCCCTAATGATACATTTTCGGTCGTAACGGGAATATAACCCGGGACCCTTAGTTCAATAGAGACATGGTACAGAATGAGTCGAGGTGTCTAACTTTGAATAGCTGTGTGAGGTGTGAACCAGTGGTATCATGACAGGTGTCACTGACAGACAACATTTGCCCCCAATTTAACCAAACGCACTAAAAAGTGTTTGTTCAGCACTTAAAAGCGAGCTGGACTGCTTCTATTTAATTGGTCTATTTTTCAGTATGTTATTAGCAAGTGTCGGGTTCGACATTCCGCCAGTTAAGACTGTCGCAAGTGTGTCCTGTTGTAATACTAACATAATCTGCTTCCTCTGCACTTTGACACAGTTTGAGAGCTTGGAGAGCGTGTTGAGGACCTTGAAGAAATCATTCAACTCAAATAGCATGGACGGCTCAAACAAGTCGTTCTCTTTCAGGCCGAATATGTCGTGGCAAGTTTGTAGGAATGTTTTGATGTTTCTCAGGCACAGAAACTAGAACAGAGATTCACCGGCAAATCATCAACAACTTCACTTGGATTCAACTCTGGTCAAACTATTTTTTGTAGGAATAGACTGATTTTTTTATCTTTGTAATCACTCTCTCAATGGATTGAATATCTGGTGATAGAGGTCAGTAAACAGGGAATATGGTTTTCCACTGTTCCTTGATCAAATGCGGGTAATATTCCATTTTTCTCGTCTCTACCCCATCATTGAACATTTGAAATGATGGATAGTAAGACGCCTTCAAACTCTCTTTTAACATGTAATGTTGATTCCACATTTACTTACCTGCGCCAGTTGAGGTTTCTGGTTTACATCTTTCAAGTCGATACATCCCGGATCAAGGACGTTTAGTAAATTACACAGTAACACTCCGTCCCTTAAAGTGTTCGCAAGGTCTATCACAGAGGCTTCTGGCCAATTCGTCTTGTGATCCCTCCTCAAAACGTCACATCTTGTTAACCACTCGACACACTCTTTCCACGATTCGTTACTAGTGGCCATTCTATCGGCTCTCACGTCCAATAACACCATTTATATCATTTAGGTATGGCTTTGGCCATTTGCACTCCAATTAAGCACATCAAAACATTTGTTTGTCCGACACATTAAACAGTATACATTCCTTACACCCGCCATTATGAATGAATTGAAGAGTGCGTTCTAGAATTCCCCAAAACGTTGTCCTATTCGGTTATTAATTGGTAGGAATACGTTGTTTGACCACTATCGTTCGACTCCAACTCACTATTCAGTCTCTCTCATCTGCTATACATGATATTGTAGAAAGAACGTTTTAGAAAATACAAACATGCATTTTTGAATCTAACAATGATAACATTTTAATTATTAGTAGTTTTATCTATAGGTATTGATAATACCCTTGCTCGCTCAACTACTTGGAAAAGTTCTGCCTCCTCTATTACTATAACGATGTGAAACGTAATTTAAACTTAATTTATTTGACGCCACCTTAGAATAGAGTGAATTATTTACATCTTAATTACAAATTCTGTATTGTTGTAAGGGCGTGGCACCCATTCTTAACAATACGAATACGACCATTCTGAGTGTGTTCTTGTAGGTGTCTGATATACTGTACTTCAGGGTTGTTGCAAGTGTCCTTTTGAGATACTAGATATTATTTAGTGTGTTGTTTGCCGATAACTATTTCATCATAACATTTCACACATAATTATTTTTAACTAGCAAAAATATCTTTATTTTGTGAGTGGTATTTCATAAGACATAATATAAGGTATACCATAGTTAAAAGGGGTCAAACATGTTATCAATATTAACATTCCAGTGCACTGAACTTTATTAAAAATTTTATTTATTTGATTTGAAAAATGTATTTATAAAACTTTTATTTTTTTAATTTTAGCCGTAAAGATTAGAAATAGAAGACTTCAAATTTGCATGCAGTTTGTTAGGATAGTATGAAGTTCTAGGACTATTTAAAAAAAAATTAATATCAATGAAATCTTGATCTACATTGTTTATTCCCTAAAAATATGTTTAATCACTTAATTTTATTTAAGGCAAAACAATGTAATTCATAAAAGTCACTTCTGTTAGAAACATTTTTATGAAAGTTTAATATTATTAATTAAAGATGAGTGGTTTATTTTAATACATTTCTACATTTGAAAAATAAAAGCATACATTATGTTGAGCGACTACACTGATAATAAACCAATCGCTATTCCAATAGCGCTACGGACTAGGAATAACCATAGAATAGACAGTTTAATAACCAAGAACTATCATACTCGAAATCGGTCTTGTAGATTTTTGTAATATATAAATATAGTTTGGATTAAAATAATTTTTATTAGTTCTGAATTTTATACTATACTGTATTTTATTAGTTTAGTTTGGATTAAAAAGTAGAAGACAAAGATTTTATTTAAGATATTTTTAATAACAACTATAAGGGTGAAACCATTCTGTTAGAACAGCCAAAATTATATTTTTAGGAAGTGACGTCACGTTCTAAATTAACTGTGAAGTGTCAAGAAGGGTGTGATTAGTTTCGTGAAATAAATATCAATTTTACTGACTTCTATAGCGACAAAAGGTAATGATGTTATTTGGAAGTAATATACTTATACTTTTAAATTGTTGCTTAAGAGATGTATATGCTTATTTATGGGTTTATTACAAAGTTTGTTATCGGCAATTATGTGGAGCTCGGCTGCTCTTCATTTTGATGCCACACCCAATCTGATCGATTATTTTGTTAAGAGGGATAAATGTATCTTGAATTACTTTTGATTTAACTATTTGTGTACAAAACATATGTTTTTAAAAATTTTGATTCATTTATTTAAATGTTGTGGAAATAAAGTTTCTTGACATGATCCGATACGCTTTTTATATTGCCGACAAATTAGGCCGACATTTAATTATTGATTGATATGAGCGAATGTTTGAAAATAGAACAGAAAATGTAATGTATCCCAACTTAATGTGGAGAGTAAGAGTATTTGGCATCTGTGCAACTTTGCTTGTTAAGTTCCGTTAGCTCGGTGACTTGTTTCTGATCTTGTTCTTGACGCAAGGACGGCATTGCAGTATTATCCCAACACGCCCGCCCCCCTTTCCCTAAAATCAATGTTCTAGCAGACGTGCGTGAGCCAGGAGCGCCAACAGAGTGCTAGGTCGGCTTGAATCATTCTAACAACAGTGGATGGATACGACAGTTGGAACTTTAATAACTTATGTTTAAAATTACTTAATTACAGGAGCATATAAAAAGGTGAGTTAAAATGATTAGAAATCTTGGCTGCTATTGGCAACGTGCCATGACTTCTTATCAACAATGTTGATTGTAACTTGAGTGGTTTTCTCAGCCTTTCTCTATCAGGGATCTTGATAAGATTTGCACATAATATCAGCTTTTTTAAAAACATATTTTATTTCATTCTTAATGCCAAGTCGGGCTATCTTAATTTTATTTAATTATGTAGGTATTTTTTTTGGTCCTTGTGTTGCATTACTCGTTCGGATCGTACACCTTGCACCCACATTTGTGCGAACACAGGAGTGGAGAGCCATGAAGAACAACCAGCCTGGGTACATTGGACCGGGAATCGAACCCTGCACATCCAGTCAGCAATCCATTCTATCCTGAGAACGGACTAGAGGACCTGTTGTAACCGTGGCTATGACTTGTTTGTAGAAACCCGAGGATGGATCAGATCACCCCCAAGGAGGTGAAGATCCTCGAGTCCGCCGAGGATATTCAGGAGCGCAGGGACCAAGTGCTACACCGCTACGGGGACTTCAAGTCCGAGGCCAGGTCCAAGCGAGAGAAGTTGGAGGACTCCAGACGCTTCCAGGTGACTTGAGACACTAAGAGTCGGGTAAAGGGGGGGG
>CABFWO010002883.1:13018-104165 GCA_902155825.1 Timema genevievae
GGGTGAACAGATATACAACCTTGGAGGTATGTGACTCACTAAGGCGGGTGAACAGAGATACAACCTTGGAGGTATGTGACTCGCTAAGGCGGGTGAACAGATATACAACCTTGGAGGTATGTGACTCACTAAGGCGGGTGAACAGAGATACAACCTCGAAGGAATGTGACTCGCTAAGGCGGGTGAACAGAGATACAACCTCGGAGGTATGTGACTCACTGACAAAGAAACGATGGTAGTGGGAAAATATGTACACAATTAGGCCTACTGCACGTCCTGAGGATGTCTGATAACTGAAGATCGGATTATCGAGAGACTACTGTACTAATAAAAAAAGTAAATTCTACTGAAATCAGTCTAATTTTAGTGTCTTAGAGTCAATTAAGATATTGATCTGGTGTAGGCTGTGTAATTCATTAATCTGATTGTGGTTTTATTTAAGTACTTCAAACGAGATGCAGACGAACTCGAATCGTGGATATACGAGAAGCTCCAAGCAGCCTCCGACGAGAGCTACAAGGACCCCACAAATCTGCAAGTAAGAAGATTGCTACAGTCCATACAACTTTAAACATTCTCTTGTCAGTTCAGAGAAGTATTTTAGATAATTGCCTGCACTTTCACACTCTCCCACTTACTATTGCATGCTGGGAGTTGATACTAGATGGTCATGTTGTATTATGAGATTAACTCTTTTCGAATCCTGGCTGGGGCTGTTGTTTTACAGGGGTGTGCATCACTTTGAAATGGCGAAATGGACGATAATATCTCTTGTATATTTTATGAACAAATTTGAACTTTTGTCACTAAATATGACATAATAATTTCAAGTTGTAAATCCACTTCTGAACAGTATTTTAACACTTACTAGAGATAAAATGACAGGTATAATTTAAACGGAGATAAATTCAGCATAAAATAACAATATTGTGTACTTGGTTTTGTTCTCCAAACCTTTCTCTGTTACTCGACAGCAACAAACACTGTATCTTTGACTTTGTTTTGCGCGTTTAAAGCCTCACATTTATAAAATGACCTTAGCACACTCCTATTGGATTATTCACACTAAGATTCTCCCTGTGATTTTTCCCTCTCCCTTAAGGCAAATGCCAGTACATTGTTTCTTGGTTTGATATGACCTGGTATGCTACTAATACTTATAGCTATGTTTAGAACATTTCATTGTTTAATAACAAAGGTATCTACTTTGGTGGCCACACGGTTTAAGATGTTATTCTCCTAATTGACAAGATCGTGGTTTGATCCTGGCCGGGTGTATTGAGAAGGGGTTTTCCACTCCCCTCTATGCAAATGTACATGCACTTCCTATAAATTCAATCTTCCTAATCTATAACACATTATTGTAATTAATACATAGACGTATAACCCGAACGGGTAGTAAGATGTGGTGCTGTTAAAATAACGAGAGTGTACATGAACCATTTCTTTTTGTAGATGTGCTTTAAATTGTATCTAATAAAGGCCTAACGTTGAGCGGTTGTGTTTATATTCGATAACTACGTTTGACAACCAACAAATGTTGATGAATACTATTCCTCTATCTCCTCTGTTCTTGATGTTATCATTTATAAAAACTTTATAATATTAGTTTAGTAAACATTCCCTCCTTGTGTTCCAGGCCAAGATCCAGAAACACCAGGCGTTTGAGGCAGAGGTTGCGGCGCACAGCAACGCCATTGTTGTGCTGGACAATACCGGCATGGAGATGATAAACCAGGCACACTTTTCTTCAGACATCATCCGACGTAGGCTTGGTGAGTCTAGTAGTTATCATGACTTAGTGCCTCTTGTACTTATCATGACTTAGTGCCTCTAGTACCACTCAAGGTACTACCAAGACTAGCGGCTCTAGTATCACTCAAGGTACTATCAAGACTAGTGGCTCTAGTACCACTCAAGGTACTATCAAGACTAGCGGCTCTAGTACCACTCAATGTACTATTAAGACTAGCGCCTCTAGTACCACTCAAGGTACTATCAAGACTAGCGGCTCTAGTACCACTCAAGGTACTAACAAAACTAGCGCCTCTAGTACCATTTAGGATCACTATAAGAAAAGTGTGAAAGATAACCTCTAAATAGTACTAAGACAGGAAAGGGAAGATGTGTGTAATACACGTTATGTGTGTTTTAGAGGAACTACACCGCCTGTGGGAACTACTACTATCCAAGCTCGCGGAGAAGGGGATGAAGTTGCAACAAGCTCTAGTTCTGGTGCAGTTCCTGAGACAATGTGACGAGGTCATGTTTTGGATCAGTGACAAGGTGAAAACAACGTCCCATCATATCAATGTTCAATATTTCGTTGTAAGTAGCTATACACATCCCTGACTGTTACGAAACCTTTCAGGAGACGTTTGTAACGACGGATGAGTTTGGCCACGACCTGGAGCATGTGGAAGTGCTACAGCGCAAGTTCGACGAGTTCCAGAAGGACATGGCGAGCCAGGAATACCGGGTGACCGAGGTGAACGAGCTGGCGGACAAACTGGTGCTCGACGGGCACCCTGAGAGGGACACAATCTTCAAGCGCAAGGAGGTGAGCTACAGTAGCTTCAATAACCCGCCTCGTTGGCGTAGTTGGCTAACGCGCCAGTCGTGTTGAGCTCGACCGCCAAGGACGGGGAGATCGAGGTTCGAATCTCGGTCGGGTGAACTGGGGGTGGTTTTTTCTAAATGGTTTTCCACTCTCCCTCCACGCAAATGCGGGTTCACTTCCTCTAAATTCAACCTTCCCAATTCCTAGTCCATTAGAGTAATTAGTACTTAAGCGTATAACCCGAACGGGTAGTAAGACGCGGTGCTAAATATTATTATTATTATTATTATTATTATTATTATTATTATTATTATTATTATTATTATTATTATTATTATTATTGTTGTTGCTGTTGTTGTTATTATCATTATTATTATTGTTGTTATTATTATCATTATTGTTGTTGTTATTGTTGTTATTGTTGTTATTTTTATTATTATTATTTATTATTATTATTATTATTTATTATTATTATTATTATTATTATTTATTATTATTATTTATTATTTAGTATTTATTTTAATATTTATTTTTATTATTTATTTTTATTATTTATTTTTATTATTTATTATTATTTATTATTATTATTTATTATTATTATTATTATTTATTATTATTACAGTAACTTCAAACTTGTCAGGCTAGTTACGGTTTGATTGTCATATTATTGGAAAACTGGATATTCATGTTGTCACAACAGCAGGCGAAAATATTTCAATTGTATTCACACTTTTAATTTGTTTAGTTAATGATGGAAAGATAAATTATCTATTACTCTATAAGGGAGTGTTATTGGAAGCTTTTGACAACTCTTAGCTGAACTTATAGTTGGTAAATAAAATAAAACAAAGTTATAGAACACCAAATTTTAGTTACTTTCAATCAATGTTGGTGAAAGTTGGCTTCCTATTTAAATTAGGGTTTAGATTTTATTTTTTTTCCTTGCCTTAAAATTTAACAAAATAATGGTTTAAGCTACTTGATAATGTTGATTATGTATATAAACACATAAAATACATAATAAAATCAGTACACAAATGTCAAGAAGTGTCTTATTTTGAATTGATTTTTCTTGTACTTGTACACTTACCAGAAAATTGTAGGCCTCAAAGTTGACAATTAAAACACAGCCTAACACATAGTTATGTGGATACATCAGTTCCCTTTCAGCAGAAGAGAGTAAAACACAGACCGGACTGGGGCAACATCTTTGTGTTTATATGTCTCTCTTGATATGAAGAGAGAAATATTTCTGAAAATTCAAAACCATGCATAACTGTGGAAGTGTAAAAGTACGAGAAGAAATGAAGAGAGGAGTGTGTTTGTTCCTATCTAGGCCTAACCTAACTATCCTTTTAAATTGTTTCAGGACCTGAATGAAGCGTGGTTGCGTCTGAAGCAGCTGGCGCTCATGCGCCAAGAGAAGTTGTTTGGTGCTCATGAAATCCAACGTTTCAACCGAGACGCCGACGAAACAGTGGCCTGGATCTCCGAGAAGGACGTGGTCCTGTCCTCGGACGACTATGGTCGGGACTTGGCGAGTGTCCAAACCTTGCAGGTGATTTTCTCACACACTTTGTTAAATAGTTAAGACTAGCTGTAAAAATTTCTAGGGGCATGCTAAACCTCGATTTCGCTTTGAATATTTGTTGGCTTCGACTTTGATTTGCAAGTAAAATTACAGATTCGACTATTACGAAGCTAAAATACACTTTTAGGTTGGATCTTTGTCATTTAATGCTTTTTTTTTTGCATCCCAAATAAATGTTCACTCGACAAAAATCTAAAATAATTAGGGATAGTAACATAATTTATCAGCTTAGGATGAAATATGTTAGTCATTCTTGTGATATAACTCTTGTAAATTCATATTTAATATCTAAAGTTAAATAGCTATGCAACATATATATGAAGATGACAAGATTCCTGGTTTTTTCGATTCAGATTATTACATTTTATTTAAACTCTATGTCTAGATCTTCCATTCCAAATCCTCGACCCTTATGATTTCAATCCTTTCCTCTGCATCTAACCTCACATTAGAAATATGTTATTTATTTATATTCTGTACCGTGAAGTGGCAGAAAAGAACTAACAGGTCTAGTTGGCTACAGGTAAGATTTGCCTGCAATGAAGTGGAACAGCTGAAGAACTAATATTTGTCACGAGGAAAAATCACACACTTCTGATTATTGTGATTATTGTTTCATTTAAAAGCTAAAACCTTCATTTACTGAATAGAGAGCTAAGAATCAAGGTATCAAGAATCATGATTAATTATGATTGATTATTGGTTTTACCATACCAATAAATATCGAGGAGTATTGAGGCATTAAGGAACTGAGTCCTACTTTCTTATTTGATTCATCTTCTCTTTGAAGTGACCTTGACAAAGCCTTATAAATTATCATTAGATCTAGGATTGAGATGAACTAAAAACTTTGAACAAAGTTGGTAATACTGAGGAATCACAGGTTTCTTAGTCGTCATCTTTGTTTATATTTTGAACAGAAAAAAAGTCTGCCAGAAAATTGTTTTTGAAAGGTATTTAAATACTGAGACATTGCTGAAAACATTTGATTACAAATTTTACATTTAAAAAATATTGTCTTGATGCACAAATTTGTTAAAAAAAAATTGAATGTTATGAAATTATATGATACATACATACTTGTTACATTGATTTATATTCTCCATCCTCTTCACATGCCTGAACCATTTCATTCTTGATCTGGTAATTTGTTCACTTAGCCTGTGTTCATATAACATCATTTGTTATTTTGTCTCTCTTTGTCTTTTCCATCATCGAGCGGAGACATTTTTAATAGTTATTCCAAATTAGCCGAGAAGTATTGATTATAATTTGGTCGAATTCACTATTTTACTAATCCAAATCTCCAATCTACCTTCGAATCCTAAATCAGAATCATGGAAAAAATTTTAAACTTAAGAATAAATCTAAATATCGTAGAAACTACTTAATATTAACTAAATGTTAACATTATTTCTTAAGATCCATTCATTACAACATTAATACATTCAGTTAAGTGTTAAATTACTGGTCTGGGGCCTGGTTGTTGAGTTCATCCTATAATAATTATAATTAGTCCTGAACCACCAATAAGCGTCTTGAATCCAAAATTTTCTCAGATCCTTGAATCTTCTTAAGGATATGAGGGTCCTGTCCATTTGATTGAATTGTTTGAACTGTAACAATCAATAAGGTCCTCAGCCTTGATAAGTTGAGCTTGGCTTGAAGTCATCCTTCTCCTCGCAACTCTCGACTGGTTTATACCCCCAAGGGAGGGACATGCTATAACCCAGCTATACCTCGTACTATGTCCGCTCTAAAACAAGCAAACCCACTACAGAGTTGCCTTGTTTCTAGCGCAAACACGAAGGTGTGGAGAGAGACTTGGCAGCACTGGAGGACAAGGTGTCCACACTGGGTCAGGAGGCTGATAGACTGTGTGGTATCCACGCTGACCATGCTGACCAGATCCAAGCCAAACGGGAGGAGATCATCGCTTACTGGGAGAGCCTTACCACTAAGGCTAAGGTAGGTAACATTCCCTAAGCTTAGTGTTCACACTTTGGTAACATCCCCTTAGCTTAGTGTTCACACATTAGATAGAACAATTTCCCTCATCTCACAGTCCATAATATACATCTTCTGAACAAACTTAAAAACATACCAAACCACTACGGTAGTTGATTGTTTTGTACTCTCATCATGTCAATCTAATATGTCTATTTATCATCACTTAATCTTAATAAATTCCAAAGAAAAAGTAATGAATCAAAGTCTTTGGCCTGCCAGTTATTTTTATTTGGGCCTTCTTTAAGTATTCCTGCCATATACTTATCTATGAACCTTTATTTCCAGGGTCGACGCCTGAAATTGGACGAATCCTACTACCTACACCGCTTCCTAGCTGACTTCCGTGATCTCATCTCCTGGATCAATGACATGAAGGCCATCATCTCGGCTGACGAGCTGGCCAAGGACGTTGCTGGGGCTGAGGCGCTCTTAGAGAGACATCAAGAACACAAGGTCCGTATGCTCTGGTAACTCTTGTGTACGTCCCTCAGTGAGTAACTCTTGTGTACATCCCTCAGGCAGGGAGTAACTCCTGTGATCGATATGTCCGCAGGGCGAGATCGATGCTCGCGAGGATAGTTTCCGTGCCACGGCTGAGGCTGGTCAGCAGCTCCTAGACAGGGAACACTATGCGTCAGATGAGGTGAAGGAGAAGCTGACTGTGTTGGCCAATGAGAAGACCTCGCTGCTGTCCATGTGGGAGGAGCGTCGTATCTTGTACGAGCAGTGCATGGACCTTCAACTGTTCTACCGGGACACTGAGCAGGCTGACACATGGATGGCCAAACAGGAGGTAACACAAGTTAACTGAATTAGTAATTTACTGCTAAATCATTTATTATGTCAAACAAATTGTGGTTTTAACTGAAGCTTTATTTCTAAAATTGAACCATATTTAAAAACTAAGACAGGCCCCATCTATCAGATAGCTTTCTATAGTTTCAGAGACTTCCTTTTTATCTCAGAGACTTCCTGTTTATCTCAGAGACTTCCTGTTTATCTCAGAGACTTCCTGTTTATCTCAGAGACTTCCTGTTTATCATCAGAGACCCCCTCTGTGACTCCATGTCTGTGTCTGTCCTGCAGGCGTTCTTGGCTAACGAGGACCTTGGAGACTCGCTGGACTCTGTGGAAGCCCTCATCAAGAAACATGAGGACTTTGAGAAGTCCCTGGCAGCTCAGGAGGAGAAGATAAAGGCCCTGGACGAGTTTGCCACCAAGCTGATAGAGGGTCAGCACTACGCCGCTGACGATGTGGCTCAAAGGAGGGCCATGGTACGCAAGAGTTGATCTGATGAGATAGTTTTCCCCCAACAAATACAAATTGAATCTTGGCTAAATTATATTTATGTTGTTTTTTGAGTCCAACAATAAAATTTCAATAAACTATGTCCATGTAACAAATAGATTTTAAATATTAAGAGATTCTCAAATTTCTACTGTTGACTCAGGTAATGGATCTATGATAACTTCATTTTAAAAACTAGATTATTGAAATCTTGTCTTTTAGTTTCGAATTTTGAATTAAATAACATCAATTCCAAATATAGTATCATGGTGTCTACCATCCGGGAAAACTGAAATTAGCCAAGAATTTTAAGTGGTCAGGAAAAAATGGGAATGATTTGTAAATTTGATCAGTCACAAAAAAATATCCAGGAAAATATTTAAGTTTTACTCAAAATATGAAATATAATGTTAATTAAATCAGTAAATTAAAGTGTGATGTATACTGTCTTTTACTTTCTTGCTGCCTCACAGGCAAAGAAAGTATTGTGGATGCCAAAAAAAATCTAACTTTAGATTTTGATGAATGTCGAATTGGAATTGGATATCCAACCCAAAAATAAAAATCGATTTTATCTCTAAGTCTTTGAGATATGAAATTACTTATCATTTCAAGTATGTATGTATTTTTATAGTAAAAATCTTTTATTTGAAATATATTTTTATAAAATCAATATTTTCTGAGATATTGGCAAATAAATTACTACAATTTTGTGAGCTTTAGTTGTACAGAGATACTACCTAAGTTTTAACGCAATAATTCTCTAATACCATAGAGTAAGCAAGTTAAGTCTCTCAAAAAGTTAAATGTTCTTTTTCCTCTAACGTCTTAGGAGAAATGTTTGTACAGCAATGGTCTATCTTTGTCATTTTAGACTCAAAATTCAATACTTACCTTTTTTATTGGTCAAAATTTATAAATGAGGAATTTAATAGCAATGCGATGACCATAAGATGTCCAACCTCTAATAAAAGTAGAAATATTTTTAACCGGAAATCAAAATTTTAATATGAAGTTTTGACCCTTGTGGACCCAATATCGATCTTTTTTATTGATCCAAATACACAAATGAGAACTTTAATTCTTTAAAAATAAAATTGTAAAATTTAAAATCAGCAGTCAAAAAATGTGTTATGTAAGTATAGCGTAATTTGTGCTCGGGTTTGCTAGTGTATATTATTTCGTTTCACATATGTTACATGTTTTGAGTAAATATTTCCATTTTTAAACAACGGTGCGAGAAAGTCAGTGCAGAGTTCCGTAACATTTATATTTGTTTGTAGCTGTGTAATATATTTTATTATTTCTCTAATTCCTAGTAGACTATGTTAATACAAATAAAAAAATTTGTTATTAGAATTTTAAAACTTATTATTATTCATAAAAAGATTAACAAAACCTTGGCGGGGGGATAGAAGGTGTTACATACTTTTGAGTCAGGAATTTAGGAAATATTTAGGGGAAATCAGGGAAAAAGTTAAGAATTTCACTGTTAAAGTTGAGTAGACACCATGAGTATCTATTATTTGACATTTCTAAACCGATACAAATCTTTCAAATATTAAGATTCAAGGAAAATGTGGTGCCAAACAGCAATTTTAAACTAAACATTGAAAAGAGAATGAAAGGTCAAGCAAGATGAGTCACTTAGACACATATCACACTGTACCAAATCTTGTATCATGTTCTCTGTGTTAGTTTTATACAGTCATTTAGTTGTGAAATGTTGCGAGTCATGGCCCGAGATTGAACTTAGAGTGCGATGTTGCAGCTCCTGGAGCGACGCTCTGCCCTCCTGGACAAGTCTGCCCAACGACGAGCTATCCTGGATGATGCGTCGAGACTCCAGCAGTTTGAGAGAGACTGTGATGAGACCAAGGGCTGGATCAACGAGAAACTCAAATTCGCCAAGGACGACAGTTACTTGGTGAGACAAACACTACTATAGCCGACACATTCCCCCTCTAAACTGTCGCTGCTCTGTGTTATTCATGTGTATTATGTTGACTCGTAGGACCCCACCAACCTAAACGGGAAGGTCCAGAAACACCAGAACTTTGAACAGGAGCTGAATGCCAACAAATCCCGGATGGAGGAAATCACCTCGACAGGACAGGAACTGATTGAAGCCAACCATTACGCTTCGGGTGAGTGTTTAGGATCACTCTGAGTTGGGTTCAAGTGATAGAGTTTCTGGGAGTTTTTCATGTTGAATCTATTTAATTAAGGATGCAAAACTCAATGCCTCGACCTTACTGGTATTGAAAGAATCAAACTTAATATTAGAGGTGTGCAAGAAGGAATTTTTCTCTTAAAGAGTCGAGCAATATTTGTACGAGAAATATTTAAAGTTCAATTTTGCAATAGATTCATGCATAAACCATAAATACCTTAACTACAAACATATTTTTAATTTTTAGAATTACATCTTTTTCTTAAAAAATAAACTATCACACAAATTTGAATTTTCAATTAAATTTAATTTGATATTATTTTATTACCATACAATTTTTTTTAATTAGACAAAAGGAAATACAGAAGGATTTAATTTGCTGTGAAATTATATCTTAAAATTGAATAAAATCAAACTAGGGCATTTTTGAGAAAAAAAAATTCAATGATCTGAATACCCAAATTTTTTTAGTTTAGTAAAAATTGTTGAGTTTAGGCCACTACTAAAACTTGACCCAAACTAATTTTCTAGTGCTCACACAGACTTAATTATTGTCACCATTTTCAAATCTCTTCACAATGAAGTTCCAGATGTTTAAATAAAACAAACAAAATCCTGTTTGTTCAACTTCATAGAATAACAACAAAAACTTTAAATGTAAATAGAAATAAAACAAAATTAATTTTTAATTTTAAAAAAGAAAAATAATCTATTTTACTAATTATTAAAGCATATTGCAAATAATTAATAACATAATTAGGAATTAAAATAGTAAGTATTAATGGTGTGCGAAGCTTCAAAAAGTTGAAGTCGAAGGTCAAATCTCCTTTGACTTCAACATCTACAATAACCTTCGCATATTCGAAAAATTTCGAAGGAAGGATAAAACTTCGATAAATTATCAAATGATTTAATTTTATCCTACTAAATATTACATTTTTCAATATTTGATAATTTTAAAACTGTTACTAAAAAGAATTTTAACACTAACTAGTAATTTAACTAGCACAACATAAGCATGGATCAAAAACAGGTAAGTAAATGTTAATATATTATATTCACTATCACCAACATAATTTTGTAAAAAATAAAAATACCTAAAAGAAATAACACCAAGGTCACTGGTATAAATCAGAGAAAGCGCTTTAGTTGTGCTATCATCCCAGCTCGCATCTACTGTTTGGTCCTTAATATTAAAAGTGCATTTTGACACAGAAGTTTTTTTATAGCTTCTTCCCATTTTCTTTATTATTCAAAATGACTGATACAGAAAGTGGGAACAGAAAACAAAATTTAATTTATAATTATTATCAGAGAAAGGCAGATAAAAAGACATGCATGTGTAAAGTTTGCAAAATAATAATATAAATTCCACGATGTAAGTAAAAATTAAAACTTTATTGATAATTTACTAAGCTTATTAGTAAGCCTGTGTGCATTAATTATTAATATAGTCCTTGGTTCACAAATAAGGAAATTTTCCTGGCCCTTGTTACTTATAAGATCTAGAAAAACAGTTAATTTAAAAATTAAAAGTGGTGTTAAGTGACAACAAAAATCCCCTAGGTAGCTTCGACTTTGACTTTTCTTCTCAAGTTTCAAGATTTGCTTTGACTTCGCTTTTCATTTAAAAAGTGGCCTTCACACACCCCTAGTAAGCATGTTTTTTTTTCCCGAGTCAAACATTTATAAATAATTTAAAAATGATGTAATAAACAACTGCCGAAAACACAATTTTTAATTCCCAAATAGGGTCGTTAATTGGACCAACGTGCATATCAAATAATGGCAACTAAACTAATTTGTAGGGCTCTGAGAGTACTTGTATTCCGAGCTTCGAGCCGAGGTCGTCGCTTAAGCTCGATCGAGATGGAAAGTTTTGTAGGCTTGTCAATTTCGAGCTTCCACTTGATGTACTTAATCAATTTTTAAAACACACTAGTAAGCATAGGCAATTTAATTAAGATAATATCAGCATCTCCATTTATAAATCATTCTGTTATTTAATAAATTGTTAAAAATTAATTTCATTTTTCACATTTATAACATAATAGAGCTTTAAAACCACTTTCAACCGGTAAATTTATTCAATATTGTCATCCATTTTGAATTATACTTGATTAAAGTTGTTTACTTGTATTATTGTTGATCTTATTTATTGCAATACATATTTTACCAAACTTACCACATTTGAATTAAAAAAAGCTTTTACTATTTTATATTGCTTGCTAGAAATATTATTTTTAATTTTAAAGTATGAGCATCAACTTTTATAAGCATTAAAAATAGAAGTGAAGTAAATTTCTCAATAAGATAATGTCTAACGAGAGCCTGTACAACGTGCATGTGCAACTGCGCATAGAGGAATGGAAATGGAACAGAAGGTGTGATCAAGAACGATTACACTAAGGAATAATAAAGGAAATACGAAACACCTCAAATTTATAATTGTTTATGATTCTTACATTTTCTTATACGGCAAATTAAGTTACTGAAGCATATTTTGGGGAAATATTAGCTTATTAAAACATCAATTTTATAAACTTTTTATCAAGACAGTGTATAAACACACTACAATAATGTAAAGTGATGGTTAAAGAAGCCAACCTGAAAGGATAGCTAGATTAGGTCTAGATACAAACAAACACTTCTCTATTTCTTCTTACACTTTTACACTTCACACTTCTTCAAACTTACACAGTTGCACATTGTTTTAAATTTTTGGAAATATTTATTTTTCATATGAAGAGACATTAATAGAAAAGGAAAATTCCCGAAAACTAAGACTAATGTGCAAATGTGGAAGTTTTGAGGAAGTGCGAAGTGTAAAAGTCAAAGAAGACATGAAGAGAGAAGTGTGTTTGTTTATATCTAGACCTAACCTAAATCTTCCTTTCAGGTTGACTTCCTTCACTATCACTTACTTTACATCATTGTACAGTGTTTATACACTGTCTTATTGTACATTTCCAAGTCGTCATGCCATTATTAATTATATTAACTTTGTTTTATAATTGTTATTGTATTTTTAATGTCCTTAAAGACAGAGTGTTGAAACCATTTTTATTTTATTTTTTATTAGATTTTTATTTAAGTGTTATTCTTATTTTCAAATTGTGTTATTTCTAATTTAAAAACCGAGGTTTCCATTATTTAATAATTTTTTTTCCAAAAGTATTTACTCTTTATAAAAATTAGTGTCATTTATATTTTAAGAACATGTGTTTTAATATACTTTTTAACATTTTAAAGTTATGAATATACTCAAACTTGGAAGCTTTTAGAAATACTCTACTCGAATAGAAAAAACCCAAGCTCGCAGACCCATACTAATTTGAGAGATAATTGATTGAAACTCATTCTGAATTTTGCCATTTTGCTTGTTGCCAGTACTTTCATAGAGACCTTAGAATTGAAGTATTGAGAATTGTTATATTAAGATCGATTCTAAATTCTTTCAATACCAGTAGGAATTAAGAGTATCGAGTTTGACATCCCTAATTTTTTCAAGTATAGTCTTAACAACTGTCAAAACTGATTGTAGATGTAGGTAATGTTGGAGGACTCTTGTGTGTAGACGGTATCCAGTCTCGTATGGACGAGATCGTGGGTCTCTGGGAGACTCTGGTGAGAGCGACAGAGAACAAGGGCTCCATGTTGCAAGAAGCCTCGCAACAGCAGCAGTTTAACAGAACCGTGGAGGACGTAGAGCTCTGGTTGTCGGAGATTGAGGGACAGCTGATGAGCGAGGACTATGGCAAGGTGAGTCTCCTCTAGTTGATACAGACCTGTGGAGGACTATGGCAAGGTCAGTCTCCTATAGTTGATACAGACCTGTGGAGGACTATGGCAAAGGTCAGTCTCCTCTAGTTGATACAGACCTGTGGAGGACTATGCACTTTTTGTGAGAGGTTTAGTAACTAAAATGTAAGAGCACACTAACCACACCAATTAATTTGAGAAATGTAAGAGCACACTAACCACACCAATTCGTTTGAGAAATGTAAGAGCACACTAACCACACCAATTCAGTTGAGAAAGGTAAGAGCTCACTAACCACACCAATTCAGTTGAGAAAGGTAAGAGCACACTAACCACACCAATTCAGTTGAGAAAGGTAAGAGCACACTAACCACACCAATTCATTTGAGAAAGGTAAGAGCACACTAACCACACCAATTCAGTTGAGAAATGTAAGAGCACACTAACCACACCAATTCAGTTGAGAAATTTAAGAGCACACTAACCACACCAACTCAGTTGAGAAATGTAAGAGCACACTAACTGTGGCTAACTTCTATTTATTCACTCTAGTTTGAATAGTTTGATCTTCTACTTTGTAAATATATATTTATTAAAATTCACGCCAAAGGTTTTTCATTTAAAGACTTTTTAAGTAAATCTTAAAGTCTACTTTTAGAATTTATTTATATTTTTACAAAAATGCTTGATTAAAAATACACAATTATAATAGTTGCATTGGGCCTAGGTTTTTAAATTAACATTACATAAAAAACCCTTGCTCAACACTTGTTAGACAAAATACTACACTATTTTCATTTGGAAAACTTACAATTCAAAAATAAATTAATATAAAAATTTTGAGTGTGCATTTTTTTTCCTTTACAAGATTACAGAATTTAAATTTATTGCTTATACCTATAACTGCAACAGAGTCTGGGTTTTGTTCCCTTTCACAACTTTTCAAAAACATTTGTGACATTTACAAGATTTAATTTAATAATTGATATCATAACAATATTTTTTTTTAATTTATTGGAACAATCGGGAAGGCCAATAAAGTTTTTTTTAAAAATAATATTATGTTTATGGAAGGCTAAGATTAGACTAAAATTCTAAATCTGAAAAATAAATAAAGGCCCAAGATGGAAAATTACTCTTTTTTTTTTCCTGTCCCGTTCAAAATCTTTATTTCCCACCCGAAAATTTCGTGAAGTCAAAATGTATTTCCTGCACAAGACTAAGTAAATACGACTGATGCAATGTTTATGAAAACTGTGTAAGGCAAGTGAGGGAAGTAAAGTTGGTCTAGACCTTGACTGAACACTGACATGACCTCTTGTTTGTTCAGGACCTGACAAGTGTTCAGAACCTCCAGAAGAAGCACGCTCTACTAGAAGCAGATGTGGCCTCCCACCAGGATCGTATCGAGGGTATCAAGTTGGCCTCTGCCCAGTTTGTAGAGAGGGGCCATTTTGACGCCGACAATATCAAGAGCAAGGAGGTACGTTGTTTGTAGTGGTATAACCTCCTCTAAGATATGTTTGACATGTCTCTCTCTACATGTAGTACATGTCCCCTGTGTGCAGGCTGCATTGACTGATCGCTACACAGCCCTCCAACGACCCATGAACATCCGCAAGCAGCGTCTTTTGGACTCACTCCAGGTCCAGCAACTGTTCCGGGATATCGAGGACGAGGAGGCGTGGATCAGGGAGAAGGAGCCGGTCGCAGCCTCCACTAACCGAGGTGATATTTCCGAGAAAAACATACTTGAATACCACTAGTCCTGGGCACCTGTCCTAGTGTACCTCTAACACTGACCTCTCACTACAGGTCGGGACCTCATCGGGGTCCAGAACCTGATGAAGAAGCACCAGGCGGTCTTGTCTGAAATCAACAACCATGAGAACAGGATGGCCGCTGTGTGCCAGTCTGGCCAACAGATGCTGGATGATGGCCATTTTGCTAGCGATGAGATCAAGCAGAGAGTGGGGGCTCTCAACGATCATTGGACCCAGCTCAAAGAGAAGGCCCTCCAGGTATGCCAACATCACTTTACCTTGTTTGTCTGTTTTAAATGTGATATAATGCTAGATATAAAGAACACCCCCTTGTGCTGTCCCCCAGAGGAAGCAAGACCTGGAAGACTCGCTGCAGGCCCACCAGTACTTTGCGGACGCCAACGAGGCCGAGTCGTGGATGAAGGAGAAAGAGCCAATAGTGAGCAACACGGACTACGGCAAGGACGAAGACTCTGGCGAGGCCCTGCTTAAGAAACATGAGGCTCTGGTCTCCGACTTAGAGGCCTTTGGGAACACCATCACAGCACTTCGTGACCAAGCGCAGTCGTGCAGGGTCAGTGGACTGTTTAGTTAGTGACCAGTAATACTCTTACACTGATTGTCGCTGATAGTGGCGCTAATAATCATGTTGTGGTTGCAGCAACAAGAAACCCCGGTGATCGACGTATCGGGCAAGGAGTGTGTGATGGCTCTGTACGACTACACGGAGAAGTCCCCTAGAGAAGTGTCGATGAAGAAAGGTGATGTCCTCACCCTTCTCAACTCCAACAACAAGGTAACAGCTTACACAGACCCGACAAGATGTTCTTTTTATAAAACTCAGTGTGACCCATAATTGCACCTGCTTAGTTTCAAAAAGGTTATTTAAATAGATGGACTGACTATAAAAATTAGCTGCAAGCCATAATAGCCGACAGAATGAAATAGTGAAAAAGCACAGCCTACTTACTTCACTTTTGAGGTCAGAATGAAGTTACTTTAATAGTTTTGTTAATAAATCATAAATAACACACTTTAGATCATTATTAAAAAAGTATCTCTCAATCCGACACCTTATCTCAGTCGGTAGCATGTTTTTCTACTGAGCTAAGGGTCGCGGGTTTGATTCCTGGCATGGCTGAAAAATTTATCAATGGTGAAATATGGGTTTACCCTTTCACATTGATAAATAAATGGCTGGGGACTGGATGTTGTGCCTGTCTTAGTCTTAAGTAAGATTATAAGGCAAATGAAGCTACGACAGCCCTAGCAAGTTGGGAGGGGAAAATATATGGCTCGAATAAAAAACTGATCCAAGCTGGAAACAGAAAAGGATAGAAATAAATTAAAAAAGTATTTCTCGGCAATGATTAGAACTTAGTTATACCAAAAAATGTAAAATTATAGTAACAAGACATGTAAACAATATGAACAGCAGAAAAAAAGCTACAGGATTCCATTTCTGAAGTAAATATTTTTCCCTTTCATAGGGTGTTACCTATTTTTGGGTCAATGCGGTATATTATATTTAATTGAAATATATTTCCTATGAATTAGTCGTAGCCAATAAATGCAGGCAGATCTAGCCTGAACTAACCTCCTTGTGTTCCAGGACTGGTGGAAGGTGGAAGTGAATGACCGTCAAGGCTTCGTCCCAGCGGCGTACGTCAAGAAGATTGAGGCGGGTCTGTCTGCGTCCCAACAGAACCTGGCCGACAAGAACTCCATCGCAGCACGTCAGAACCAGATAGAGGCTCAGTATGATCAGCTCCTGGGACTTGCCAAGGAGAGACAGAACAAGCTCAACGAGACTGTCAAGGCCTACGTGCTTGTCCGCGAGGCTGCGGATCTGTCCACTTGGATCAAGGACAAGGTGATTCCCTCCTACCGTATAACTTGGAGACGTTGTGTTTCAATCTTTCATCAATATAGTTTATAAACTTGCTAGTGGAAGACTTTCACTTGTTTCCCCTCTGCCACAGGAGAACTATGCAGAGGTGCAAGTGGCAGACGTAGGCGAGGATCTAGAACAGGTGGAGGTGATGCAGAAGAAGTTTGACGACTTCCAGGCCGACCTGAAGGCCAACGAGGTCCGACTTGCCGAGATGAACGAGATTGCCATGCAGCTCATGAGTTTGGGGCAGACCGAGGCTGCCCTCAAGATTCAGACACAAATAGAGGTGTGTCCTTGGTACCGGGGAGAGGAGTCGGGATATGTGTAGCATTGATAACATTCTATATTAATATTGTTATTTTATAATTGATCTGTGTTAGTAATAAAATATTTGGATTAGATTCTCAATTGAGAAGCTTGGACTTGCACAAGTTTATATTTTCTGACAGTTGCTTTTGAGCAGAATGTCAAGAAAGACACCAAATGTATGTTGGTTTTGGTGTGCTGAATGTCAACAAAGACACCAAGTGTATGTTGGTTTTGTCGAGCAGAATGTCAAGAAAGACAACAAATGTATGTTGGTTTTGTCGAGCAGAACGCCAACAAAGACACCAAGTGTATGTTGGTTTTGGTGTGCTGAACGTCAACAAACAGCTCACAGTATCTTACGCTTGTTATGTCCCAGGATTTGAACCAGAAATGGACCTCGCTCCAACAGCTGACTTCTGAACGAGCCACACAACTAGGGTCAGCGCACGAGGTGCAGCGCTTCCATCGTGACGTGGACGAGACCAAGGACTGGATCCAGGAGAAAGATGAGGCGCTGAACAACGACGATCTGGGCAAGGACTTGAGGAGTGTCCAGGCGCTGCAGCGCAAACACGAGGGACTGGAGCGGGACCTGGCCGCGCTCGGAGACAAGGTGAGACTGTCCTCACCTGCTTCCTCTACCCTAACACAGCGTAAGTAGTTCATATGTCACGACTGTTTACAAGTCATGGAATGAGATTCTGGTCATGGGAGACATTTAAAAAAGTCTTGAAATAAGTTTTCAAATTGTGAATGTTTTGGATCCAAGTTCATTGTGCAGGTAAGAATGGTATTTTTTTAAATAATTTGTTTAAAATTAACTTAGATTTACAAAAAAGAAAATGACATGAAAGAATGCACGATTGAAGTGTCAGGAATGTTGATGGGCTTTCTTTCTCTTCTTATTTTGGTCAAGAAAATGTGATGAAAAGTTGTTTACACATTTCACTTGACAGTCTGGATGTGTTTAACCTGAGCAGGTTAGTGAGATGTGGTTGCAAAAACTATAACTTTAAAATCCAGTCTAGTTTTCAATAATCCATTTTCAGTGTTTGCCTTTAGCTAAAATGTATGAGCGCTTGTCATGGTTTTAACTCCTCGCAGGGGGGGCATATAACCAGCACACTTAACAAAACTAGTTCTTTGTGTGTCTTAGTAATGTCCTGGTTTTAAAACCACAATCCTCTGCCCCTCACGGTTTGTATCTTACACCTCGATGCCATTCTGTCAACATGTAGATCCGTCAACTGGACGAGACCGCCAACCGCCTGATGCAGACCCACCCAGAGACGGCGGACCAGACGTACGCCAAGCAGAAGGAGATCAACGAGGAGTGGACGCAGTTGACAGCCAAGGCCAACTCTCGCAAGGAGAAGCTGTTGGACTCGTACGACCTCCAGCGTTTCCTCAGCGACTACCGAGACCTCATGTCTTGGATCAACAGCATGATGGGGCTAGTGTCGAGCGACGAATTGTCCAACGATGTGACTGGGGCAGAGGCTCTGCTTGAGAGGCACCAGGTCAGTCACCACACGAGGCATTGTCTTAATTTAGTTGGAACATGGCAGCTGAAATGGCAAAACTTGAAATGCCTGTTGTAGTTTCCAGCAATCGAACCCAGGACTTGCCACTCTGTGGACTAAGTTGAAGATCATGCAACATTAGTCTAGAATATGTTTGTAATCTTTCCTAGCTGATAAATATTTGTATCTTGTCAAGTCTGTGCATGAACAGAACTGTATACACTTGATGTAATATTTCTTCTCTTCTAGAACCACCGGGCTGAGATTGACGCCCACTATGGGGTTCCCCAGGTACAAACCATTGCCGAGTGTGCCCTAACATGTTGGTAGTTTAGTGTGTTTGTTGCAAAGTTAACGATTAATATTCCTGTTTCACCTTGTCAAGCTCACTCAGACATTCAACGCTGCGACGAAGCTAACACAAACAATTCCTCACTTGGGCTTAGATCATTGAGGGGCTGCGTTAATATGTAACTTGAGGGCTCACCACGTACTGTCGCCGATAAGGGACAGACATAAATTAAAGATTAATTCTTCAGTGAACTTGTTGATTTCAATTAGGCTGTGTGCGAAATCGAGAATCAAAGTTTGAATATTTAAAAAAAAAAGTTTTATGTTAAAATATAGTTTTGTTACATTTCTATAATTTACTAAATGTTTTATTGCAGATGTGATTAACATATTTTGTCTTAAGATGGTAAATTTACTTTAAAGTTAATATCACAACTTGCAATTGATTGGTTTAGAATTTTATTATGTGGATATTAATTTTTAATTTACTTAACAGTACAAAATGACAATAATTGAACATATCTGTATATTTTAATTTTAGTTATTTTCACTGATGAATCTTTAATATTATTGAATCCGTAACTTTACTTTCAATTCGAAGTCTAAGCTGGCAAGTTTATGAAGTTTTAAACACATCTCTAACTTATCAACTAACTTGAATGTTTGAGAAACTAAACCTGAGTTTTGTAATATCGAAGTTAACATGACTCATGCATGTTTTTTGTTGAGTTATCATTTTCCTGCTGACTAATGAACCTTGTACATTGACAGGACCTGCCAAAGTGTCAATGAAGATCTTGACAGTTTGACAAGTCCCCTGTTAGCAAGTTACTCTTACAGAGAGTTTATCTGACTCGTTGGTTAGTTTCCTGTTCCTCCGACAGATGACAGGTGTACTTATTGTCTGACACAGGAACACCGCACAGAGATCGACGCTCGAGCTGGCACATTCCAGGCGTTTGAGCTATTTGGCCAACAGCTGCTGCAGTCTAGCCACTACGCCAGTGTTGAGATCCAAGAGAAGCTGGAGAGTATGACAGAGGCGCGCCAGGAACTGGAGAAGGCTTGGATAGCCCGGCGTATGCAGCTAGACCAGTGTCTGGAACTCCAGTTGTTCTACCGCGACTGTGAACAGGCCGAGAACTGGATGTCCGCTCGAGAGGCGTTCCTTGCCTCTGAAGAGGTTGACTCTAAAGGGGATAATGTAGAGGCACTCATCAAGAAACATGAGGACTTTGACAAAGCTATCAACGCTCATGTGAGTGCATGTGTTAACAAGGAGAGTGCGTACATGTGTTAACAAAGTGAGTGACTCTCTTTTGATGGAATGTGCTACTATGGTTGCGTTCTGTCTTCAGGAGGAGAAGATTGCAGCATTGCAGACCCTGGCTGACCAGCTCATAGCAGCGGAGCACTACGCCTCCGAGCCTATCGACGAGAAGAGGAGGCAGGTGTTGGACCGCTGGAGGCACCTCAAGGAGGCTCTCATTGAGAAGAGGTCCAAGTTGGGAGAGTCCCAGACATTGCAGCAGTTCAGGTGGGGGCCCTAGTGTTTGTGGAACTGTCTTTGTACATGAATAGTGTTCCAATCCTGTCGTCGTAACTTATAATAAAGTTGGTTTAATTTCTTTACATTATTACAATACAACACACACTTTTGAATATACTAAATTATTTTTAGTTAAAATTTATAGTAACGATGATTATGACATAAATAATATTGTTGATAATAATATATCAGTGTGTGCGAAACTTCGAAGCTTTGCCAATAAGAATATTGACAACCTCTAAAATACTCCATTTATGTTAATTCTGAGCTGTTTTGTATATTACAAATGATATTTATATGGAAAAATCTGAAGAAATGGAATTACTTGATTTGTCAGAGTAACATGAAATATTACAAGCAATGGTGCAATAAAACATTTTACAAGTATTTTAGTATATAAATTAATATAACTTCGATTCAACCTCGAGAATATCTCATACGTTAGATTCGAGCTCTCTTCAAATTGAAAAAGTGGAGGTGGGAGGGTCAAGTACAAGGCTGATTGGTGTTTTAGACCTCTTTGATATGAATCCAAAATGTTCAACTGTAAGCATAAATTAGCTCAAAACTAGTACAAAGTTATTCAATGGCTAAAATCTAGAGATTCGTCAGACCCTAAATTTCTTGAATATGTATTTTAAATTTTCTTTCACATATTAAATCCAAATTCGATTCCTTGGAACTTAAAAGCATGCACAATTTAGCCCATTCCCTGGAGCACCTGCAGTACAGCTATCTGCATAGCCCCGCCAGACACTTTTCTACACTTCCATGACACATTTTCACTGCTCATTTGTTTCTTTATTCCTGGTCATAGTATAGCATTGAACTGGTGGCGCCATCTGTCAGCTTCAATTTGAAGTAATGTGACTGGCTAGAAATACAGTGGCTTATTACATCATCATCATCATCATCATCGTCGTCTTGAACCATTTCCAGCCTGTGGCCAGGTCACTCTAGTAAAATGCCTCCATCTTCCTCCTTCCATTGTTCTCTCTTGCATACTTTCTGCTCCTCCCATCTATCTCATGTACTCCCTGTACCCCAACACTTTCTCGGATAACTTCATTCCTAATCTTGTTTATTCTTGTGACAACTAACATGCTCCTCACAAACTTTCCTACTACAATAACTTGTTAATTCACGCCTGCCAAGGAACGTTTGGGCAAACAACTGCGTTCAACTCCCGCACCAAGGAAAGAATTAAGTTTAACTGAAAAAATTTAAAATTTAATCTTAAAAAAAAGTTATTTAAGTCTTTGTTGACAAATTATATTTTGTGTCAAGCTTATTACGTCATAAAACACAAAATATAACACTTTCTATAGTAAATTAATTATATTAATACAATTTTGTTCTTTTACAAGTATTAATTTATTTTACCAATCGTTTAAAATTGTTATTTGAAGTCTTCATAATTTGAGATTTTAACAAATCTCTCAACTACCATATGTTCATAAAGAGAAGCTAACATTTATTATTATTTATATTTGAGGTAAGTCCTAAATGTGTTTTATTTGTAATAAGGTGGATACAAACACAATATGTCTGTTACAAAGAAATTAACATGGTTCACACTATACATTGCTGCTGCTGGACAAAGAGGTAATGGCTGCCTCTTGAAGAAAATATATCGTTACCGCCCCATCCCTGACCTAGTCACTCTAATCGGGAGGGAGTGTGAAACGCACAATGCAACTTCCTGAAAGAGCAAACTAAAAAGTAAAGACTAACGGGACACTTAGATAGGAACTTGCTTTATGAAGTAAATGTCCTTTACATTCTTTACTGTTAGTCCAGCAACAAGTGTGCAAGTGAGACTAGGAGAGTGTAGGCGGAAGGACAAAGGGAGATGGAGGCATTTTACTAAACAGACCTGGCCACAACCTGAAAACAGTTGATCATATGTCCAGTGGCGTCAGTGTAAAATGTGAACTGTGTTGTCATTTTCATTGGAACAGCCATATTGTTTGTTCCTTTTATAAGTGCCTCTCCACTTTCTTACAATTGAAATACAATATTATTAATATTTTAAAAAATATACTTAATCTAAACATAAATGATAAATGAAAATCTAAATATTTTAAAGTCATTAAATTTAAATAGCAGTTAATATCTATAAATAAAAGCAATAAAGGTAAAAAATATTTGCATAGTCCAGTGACCAGTATTTATCAACTAACGTTGACTTTTTTTTGTACTGTCAGCCCTTAAATCTACTCTCTCAATTTTATTTTACATTTTCTCTCTTGTTTATTTCTGACAAAGTGTTGACCTTGAAATAACCTTGTTTCCAGTCGAGACGCAGACGAGATGGAGAACTGGATTGCGGAGAAACTCCAGTTGGCCACAGAGGAGAGCTACAAGGATCCAGCCAACATTCAGTCGAAACACCAGAAACATCAGGCGTTCGAGGCGGAGCTGGCAGCCAACGCAGACAGGATCCAGAGTGTACTTGCGATGGGACAGAACCTCATTGACAAGCGTCAGTGCGCTGGTTCTGACGAGGCTGTGCAGGTACTCGCAACATCAACCTGTTTAGTAAAATGCCTCCATTCTTCTCGTCTCACTTGCACACTTACTGTTATCTGCTCCTCCCATCTTTTTCTCTGGACTCTCGCTGGTGTAATCCTGGGAAATATCCTTATTTTAAAATAACTATCATTAATTAGATCTCTTTGGGGAAACAACAGCTAGAAAATATGGCTTTTATTTTAAATTTATTGTTCGTAAAAAGTAGTTTAAGTGTTGGGTTGGTCATTATTGTGAGCACTTTTACATGTAGACATTGTAGTTCGGATGAATACATTCGCTTACAAACCTTCATTCTACCGACAAATCTCAAATCTTGAATTTGATTCTAAATAAAAAAAATTTAAATTATGGGCATAAGATGAAATAAAAATAAGATGAAATAAAAAATAGAAATAGTAACCGACTGTTAAAAAAAAGTTATTATACATTCATTATAACATTTACACATTCACTTAAGTGTTAACTTACTGGCCTGGGGTCTGTACTATAAACATGTTTGGCTAGATATCAACTACAAAAGCTGGGTAAGAACTTTATAATAAATTCAAATTCAAAATATAAACTAAACATTTTTTTTAATCTTGAATATTAAATCTGGAGTAAATCGAAAGCCCCATTCCTCATTTTAAAGATATAGTTCAAAATATGTTTTGTCAAACTCAATAGAGTTCTTGTAAGATTGTCAATAGTCGGGGACATAATGCTGGTTGTCTAAAACAAGTCCGCTTCTTTGTTTCCTTGATAGGCCCGACTGGCGTCAATCGCGGACCAATGGGAGTACCTGACGCAAAAGACGACCGAGAAGACTGTGAAGCTGAAGGAGGCCAACAAGCAGAGGACATACATTGCGGCCGTCAAGGACCTGGATTTCTGGCTGGGGGAGGTGGAGTCCTTGTTGACCTCCGAGGATTCCGGCAAGGATCTGGCATCCGTACAGAACCTCATCAAGAAACATCAGTTGGTCGAGGCTGACGTACAAGTGCATGATGACAGGATCAAAGGTACGTTGACATCGTCACCACAGCTGTCAATTCCCGGGGAATAAAGGAACTGCCCCATCTCAAGTGTAAGTGACAAGTGCTGGCATTTCCTGGGGAATAAAGGAACTGCCCCATCTCAAGTGTGAGTGACAAGGGCTGGCAGTTCCTGGGGAATAAAGGAACTGCCCCATCTCAAGTGTGAGTGACAAGGGCTGGCAGTTCTTGGGAAATAAAGGAACTGCCCCATCTCAAGTGTGAGTGACAAGTGCTGGCAGTTCCCGGGAACAAAGGAACTGCCCCATCTTAAGTGTGAGTGACAAGTGCTGGCAGTTCCTGGGGAATAAAGGAACTGCCCCATCTCAAGTGTGAGTGACAAGGGCTGATTGGGGAGAAAAGCCTGAAAATGGCACATATTTAGATTATAATCTCTTTATTTTTGTTAAAACATCCATAAACTTGAGGAATGTGTGTTGTGGCTCTTCTGGTGATTGTGCATGTTTCCCTCCTAGATATGAACTCTCAGGCTGACTCTCTAATAGAGAGTGGACAGTTTGACACAGCTAGCATCCAGGAGAAGCGCCAGTCTATCAACGAGCGCTATGAGCGCATCAAGAACCTAGCTGCTCACCGACAAGCACGACTCAACGAAGCAAACACCTTGCACCAGTTCTTCCGGGACATTGCCGATGAAGAGTCCTGGATCAAGTGAGTAGCGCCATCTTATAGGTTGGTTGCCACTATCAAGCGCTGGCACTAAACAACAACACTATTAAATAACAACTAACACTCAACTGGAGTTACAATGTTGCCATGTTTCCTGTGCCAGGGAGAAGAAGCTGCTGGTTGGTTCGGACGACTATGGACGTGATCTTACAGGCGTTCAGAACCTCAAGAAGAAACACAAGCGTCTAGAGGCAGAGCTAGGCTCCCATGAGCCTGCCATACAGGCCGTACAGGAGGCTGGGGAGAAACTGATGGACGTGTCCAACCTGGGTGTGCCAGAGATAGAGCAGGTGTGTGTGTGTGTGTGTGTGTGTCTGAGATAGAGCAGATGTGTGTGTGTGTGTGTGTGTGTGAGATAGAGCAGATGTGTGTGTGTGTGTGTGAGATAGAGCAGATGTGTGTGTGTGTGTGTGTGTGAGATAGAGCAGGTGTGTGTGTGTGTGTGTGTGTGTGTGTCTGAGATAGAGCAGGTGTGTGTGTGTGTGTGTGTGAGCTAGAGCAGGTGTGTGTGTCTGAGATAGAGCAGGTGTGTGTGTGTGAGATAGAGCAGATGTGTGTTTGTCTGTCTGTGTGTGTGTGTGTGTCTGTGTCTGAGATAGAGCAGGTGTTGTTTTCTCATGTGAATAGGAGTGACGTGTCACATATGTGTTCTCAGCGTCTGAAGCTGCTGAATCAAGCTTGGTCAGAACTAAAGCACCTTGCCGCCACACGTGGTCAGAAGCTGGACGAGTCCCATGTGTATCAACAGTTCCTCGCCAAGGTAGAGGAGGAGGAGGCGTGGATCAGTGAGAAACAACAACTGCTCTCTGTCGAGGACTACGGGGACACGATGGCTGCTGTACAGGGGCTGCTCAAGAAACACGACGCCTTTGAGACAGACTTTGCCGCGCACCGCGACCGCTGTGCTGACATAGCCGCTGACGGAGAGAAGCTGGTCGCTGACAAGAACCATCATTCTGAGAGCATCGCCCAGCGCTGCCAACAGTTGCAGGTTTGTGACTCTTGTCACTGCTAAGTTATGTAAAGGGAAGGAGAGCTCGGTTAGGCCTTAGTGAAATTAAAGATGTTGAACTAGATTTGGGTATTAAAAGAATTGATCTTGGTGTCATGATTTTTGATAACTAGAGTTTTGGCTTGCAAATCCCAGTAAAGGCAACTTATCGAAACTTATATTATTCAGAATTGGGGCTATTCCCCCTCTTCCCTTGAGATCATTAGTCATAAATGACTTTATTTACAGTAAACTGTAAATCAAGGATGCTGCCAAAGTATTTTATAAGTCCTTTTTCTTGGCACGAAAAAATCCTGTAATGTATTAATTTAATTTTTAGATGGTATATAAAAAACTTGATTCCCCCCAAATATGCATATTCACATTTTGTACAACTTGGGGCTAGCTATATTTTTCAAAATAATTTAAACTAACCTCGACTTGGTGCTGGCCTCATGGATGAAAGAATATTTCATAATAAAAACACTGATTGGATTCTCAAAGGTTGGTTATGCAGGTATTTTAGGTGACAATCTAGTTCATCACATTAACACACACAAAAGGTGAAAATTAATGTTTACACTATGTTAGCAGTTGGAAAAACTAACTTGCTTTATAACCCCAATATTTCTTATTTTTCCTATTTCTTAAGTCTTCTCGTTTTACTTCACAATTCATCTGTTGCCTTAAACTTGCTCAGGTCATTTTTGCAAAAACAGTGCAACAGTGCTTTCAGCATTGCTGATTCTAGTGAAGACCTATGGGCAGTTTTAACAATAGTCAACTTGCTAAAAACTCTTTCCACTCTCACATTACTGTGAGGAAGTAAAAGCACTGCCTTTGCCGGTTTGTGCCGCAATGTTGGAAAACATTTTTACCATCCTCCTAATGTTGCGACACTTTGAACCAATAGGTGTCATTACTGTTTGAACTGGTACTGTTCAAGATGTTGGATGAATCCCACACATTACAGGCAAAGCACTCTGCATTAAGACCGTCTCTATCACTATCGTGAATGACATTTGGAAACTGATTTGTCACTTTTTGCCAGTCTCCTGATGATTTATTATCTGGATAAAAATTAGTAACATTCTTTAAAACTTCATCATTAAGAGGTAGGAGACGATATAATTCCTTTGTTACCATCTCATAAAATCTTCGGATATGATGAAAGAAATTCCTTTTGTCAATATTTTGAATGCTTGCTTCCATAAGTTTGTGTTTCATGACCTATGACAAGTGATGAGTCTTTGTACTGATTTTCTCCTTTACAATCAATCGATGGCTGATAAGTCACAAATTTGAAGAACAGGAAATAGAACAAAGCTGGCTATGAAATATGGAGAAGTGAACACATTTCTGATTAAAGTTTATGGATATATGATCTTGCCTACTGAAATAACCACATTAAATTGAGTGAATCATGGAAAAATTGCTTTAGGAAAATAGAAATACAATTTTGCACTGTCAAAATTTAGGGTGTCTTTAATACGGGACTGACTCCAAGCTTCGTTCTTATCACTTTTAGAGTTTAAATACTCGGTCGATGCAGGCCACTGCTCCAGAAGGCATTCAGTACTTTAGCACGGCCAACCATCTTGTAAAACATGGCCGCAAGATTTTGTGGCTCTCAACCCAAATCATATTTTGGATTTCTTAAAATTCATCCTGTCATTCTTCAGATATTTTGAAAAACATGTAAGTTGTTCACATACGTCAGGCATGGGGTGCAGCTAGGTGAGCAACATGGCGAGTGCAATGAAGGAACCACAAATTCCCATGTAGTTTTCTGACTCTGGATAAAACAGAATTCAACTCTCCCACCATAGACTTTGCCCCATCTGATGATATACTCAAACAGTTGTTCCAAGAAATACCATCCTCTTCAAATGCGCTGTTTACAATGTTGAAAAGATTTCCTTCGGCTGCTTTTCCTCAACTGCGGCCGCCTTTCACAGATTAGTTTCTACACTCTCGCCAATAAAAAAGGAGCCATGATAACTATTTGCCTAGTTACACTTATATCCGTTGATTCGTCAATCATTAGGGTAGAGAGTGGTGTTTTCATTGAACTTGTAACATTTTCTTGAATAGATGAGCACAATAATTTGACTTGTTTCGGTATGGGAGCAATGAAAGTTCTTTGCAATGTCACTGTCCAGAGACATTTTAGGGACAAACTTGGTAAAATTATCACTTAATTTCACTGGTAAGCTTCACACAAAAAATTTTGCCATAGTATTTCCGCATCAATTAAGCTAGTATTTAGTTCGGTTACAAAATTCGCCAATGAAGAATTTTGCTCTACACTGCGCTGGTTCCTTTTGTGATTGTCTGTTATTTTGGTGTCTTATATCCTTTATTCCTCGGTTGGCTATATTCACATCAGAATTACATATCATGCATGTGGTTGATATGTTATTTTTTCCTCTCTTTAACCATTTTAATTCTTTTTCCTATTCAGGTTGGTACTTATGTACATATAACGACCTTTTTGGTCAAGCTTCACGTTTTTTGTTCATCTTGTATAATTATCAATTTAACATTTATAATATGCGAACAAACGAAAGTAGAATGTATGCAAACCGTAACTTAGGAATGTCAAACTCGATATTTTATTATAATATTCTTTGATTCTTAACAGTACCAGTATCAAAATAATCGATAGTCAAACTAATGTTGATAACTTGATAAGTTTAACTTGACCTGACATAAATTTTCTAGTTAATTTATTTGAACCTAGCAAGGTTTGTATATTCGCTTTGCTTGAACTAGACATGGCTATTTGAAGCCAAACTCATATTATAAATTATTATTCCTGCCTGGACCAAACATGGCTACCTATTGCAAGGTCTTTATTTGGACTGAGCGTACTAACTTTTAAAGGCTGGAATTGAAGAATCGATCTATCAAAATCAATATTTTAAGAACCAACTTGCAATAGTTAAAAGTAAAAAACTTAGTTCTAAAGTTAACCTTAAAAAACGAAAATATCCATGAATTCACTCAAATATATCCTGTGATTCCTTTTATATCTCTAAAATCTGCAAAGACGGATACAATCCGTGAAAACGGCAGCCTTGCTGTAAATTGTAATTTTTTTTATCTTTTATTCACTAGCTACTACACTTTTTAAGGTTTTTATCCAAACACATTACGGGATGGTACATATTAACATAGTCTTACTGTGAGGTTGGCTGAGTTTGTAAATGTGGATGGTTTGGAATCAAGAATTTTAAAAAACTTGAGTTTTAAAGTTAATAATCTGAATTGTGACCTATATTTATGTAAGATATTAGTAATATCAGTGTTGTGTGAAGGATGTTGACATGCACTAACACAGAGGGGGAGGAAAAATCAAATTTATAAAACACCGATTGTACTTGGGTGGATTCAAACCTTGACCTCTCGTCACTTTCAAACAAAACTGAGACTGACGCAGGACTAACAACACAAAGGACATGTTTTCATCAGTCTCTCAGGACTAACAACACAAAGGACATGTTTTCATTGGTCTCTCAGGACTAACAACACAAGGGACATGTTTTCATTGGTCTCTCAGGACTAACAACACAAGGGACATAGTTTTCATCGGTCTCTCAGGACTAACAACACAAGGGACATGTTTTCATCGGAATGTTGTGATCTCCTGTCTCTCTCTAGAACAAGTTGGATCACCTGGCCGCTCTCGCTGGGCGCAGGAAGGCCAAGCTCATGGACAACTCTGCTTACCTGCAGTTCATGTGGAAGGCTGACGTGGTGGAGTCTTGGATTGCAGACAAGGAGACCCACGTGCGCTCCGAGGAGTATGGGCGTGATCTCTCGACCGTCCAGACACTGCTCACCAAACAGGAGACGTTTGATGCAGGTGAGACTCCTCATGATAGTGCTCATTGCGCCAGGTCACACTCTTGATAGTGCTCATTGTGCCAGGTCACACTCTTGATAGTGCTCATTGCGCCAGGTCACACTCTTGATAGTGCTCATTGCGCCAGGTCACACTCTTGATAGTGCTCATTGCGCCAGGTCACACTCTTGATAGTGCTCATTGTGCCAGGTCACACTCTTGATAGTGCCCATTGCGCCAGGTCACACTCTTGATAGTGCCCATTGCGCCAGGTCACACTCGTGATAGTGCCCATTGTGCCAGGTCACACTCGTGATAGTGCCCATTGCGCCAGGTCACACTCGTGATAGTGCTCATTGTGCCAGGCCACACTCGTGATAGTGCCCATTGCGCCAGGTCACACTCGTGATAGTGCCCATTGCGCCAGGTCACATTCCTCATACTCTCCACGTCCTCCACTACCCTCCTCCTCTCTCTGAATGAATCACAACTGGCTCCATGGCTGCTATGAATCTTTCATTATGTCAACTATTATTTAAATTCATTGACTAGTGAAATAAGTTGATCAGTTTTAATTCTCTCTCATAAAATACAAATTAATCTGCACAAAACAACAAGTGATGGTCTAATCAAATCTAATAATACGTACATAATATTTTAATGTGATTATTTTTTGTTTTGTAATTTAGAAATATGTTAAAACTATCAAGTATTTTGATTTTGGGTGACCTGATGGTCCAGGAGTAAGGTGTCAGACTTCTGTGCTGGGGGTCTGGGGTACAATCCCAGCTCCCGGCACAGATTTATCTGATTACCAAACCCTTCCTTCACCTCTGACAAGACGTGTACTAATCACAACTTGTGAATGTGTGGAATGCCAGGCCTCCACCGTGGTTGCACATTAGCGTAAATGTGTATAACCCGAATGGGTAGTAATACACGATGATGATGATGATGATTTTGATTTTAGCAGTCTACTCTGTGTAGCTGTAGTTCTCGCTGGTTGTAGATGTGCCTGATGACACTATACAGGCTACTCCGTGTAACTGTCTATTATTCTGTTTGACTTGTGTTGTGTTAGGTCTCCATGCGTTTGAGCACGAGGGAATACAGAACATAACTGCACTGAAAGATCAGCTGATCCAGGCCAATCATGACCAGACTCCAGCCATTCTCAAGAGACACGCGGACGTTATCACAAGGTAACCACACTGTGCTCACATGACCTTTTAACACCCCTCAAGGTTTAGTAATAACCAGGGTGTTGGGGGCTCATCTTGCTGACCCTTCTCACATTCAATTATAACACGTGGAAGACGGCACAAACACAGGTAGTTGTGTTTCACAGTAGATGTTCTTCTTTTCACTCTAACAGCCATATTGTGTTCGTGTGTACCGTTTATATGTTTCTATCCACCTCTCTACCATCTTCAGAGAATAATACTTGTTCTCAAAATATAATATTTGCTACATGAATGTGCGAACCTTCGAACATTTTGATCTATGTTTGAATTTTGAATATTCATCTACTTAGATTCAAAAGTAGAATACTGGATTTGACAATTTCGAAGCTTCTTCTTCCATAAAAATGTTAAAATCTTAAAATACACATTTAGGTTAAATTTTTGTCATTTTGTGCTGTTGTGTTTGTCACAAAAATTAATGTTAACATTAAAAAATATAAAATAACTAATTAACATAATGTGGCATGGGAATGAAATTTGTGAGGAGCATGTTAGTTGTCACGATGAGAAACAGGATTAGGAATGAAGTTATCCGGGAATGAGTAGAAGTACAGGGAGTACATGAGATAGATGGGAGGAAACATGGCTAGAAGTAGGTCATGGTCACCTAGATACTGTTATCTGTTTCTTGATTCACTTAAAGGTTTAGTGTGGGCCTTGTTCTTCTATACTTTATTCAATGTTTACTGTATTGGCCTGAATATAAGATGATAGTTATTATTACAAAATTGGAAGCATAAAATGGAGGGGCTGTCATATAATTGCACCCTAAGATCTTAATGTTCAATTTACTTTTTGTGAAAAGCCACGGGTATTACATATTATTTATTAAAGTTGGTAAATCTTGCATAACATGTTTCCACACAAATACTAACATGAAAACTTTATTTTATTGCTGTATTTCACACGTAAAAACGTAAACATAAATATCACTTCAACGTTATTTTGCCTTTTTGGTCATAGAAGTACAACAGCGGTGTTTTACTACGACATTACATTTAAACATGCTCTAAGAACTGATCTATGGGCGCGCTCAGTGAGCGAGCGGATCTTGGAGCGCTCAATAATAGTATGTGTTTCTTTTCTTCATGATGTGTGACATCAGCTGCATGCTTATTATCTTGGGTGTATTCATTTTTATTGTTTTGTGACTTAGTTACGGTTACATAAATAAAATGCGGTTAATGCGGTTTTAATCACAGTATATTTTTATATTTTCCATTGGCGAAAGATACTGTAGAAAAATGTGGAATATTGTCAAAACCAATAAACAAAGGCAAAAGACAAAGTTATGATGTATGCTTCAAGTTTGCATTTGCAAGACACGCTATGCAAACAGACACCTCGGCAGCAGCACGATGTTATGGCGTGACTGAATCTAATGTGCGTCGTCGGAGGAAAGCTTTTCCCAAGCTGCAAAATTGTGACATTTTATTATATTTTGATAGATCAAACTACTATCACATTATCATATGATTATCACTTTTTACCAGCTCAGAATTCATTCAACATGAACAGACTATATTAACTTTCCATGTTGTTATTGCCGAAGCTTCATTCACTGTCGAAGCCGGACATTTTTCGAATCGAGGTCGAAGCTGATATTTTTTTTTTCAATCCGAGTCAGTTTCGAAGCTTCACACACCCATATATAATATATGCTTCTCTTTGTTCATTTAATATCGATTCAACTATCACAACATTCCGACGACAACAAGTAAATAACATTGGTGAAAGATGTGTTTTTTATTTTAGCGGCCATATTGTGACCCAAGGAAAACAAACAATGTCGGAGCAAGATACATTTTATTTTATAACTCTTATATTTGGTTTGTTAGCAACATTATCCACTGAGCTGTGAACGTGTTTGAACATGTTAAAGGTGGCAGAAGCTCCTCAACGACTCTGACGCTCGCAAGCAGAGACTGCTCCGCATGCAGGACCAGTTCAGACAAATAGAGGAACTCTACCTCACATTCGCCAAGAAGGCGTCGGCGTTCAACTCATGGTTTGAGAACGCTGAGGAGGACTTGACTGACCCTGTACGATGCAACTCCATTGAAGAGATACGAGCGCTCAGAGAGGCTCACGCTCAGTTCCAGGTACATGAGCATTCAAATCACAGCTGACAGGAACTAATGTTCACCTTCTCGCTTTGGTAGGATCTACTTTTTGAGATGTTGTAGAAAACATCAGTGATGAGCACTTGAATCCTTGATTCCTTGGAGAAGATTTCAAATTCAGGACTCAAATCCTTAAAAATAAAAAAAATAAAATTATTTCAATTTCTCAGCTGAAATTTGTTTCAGAGCTCTAATACTCTTTATTGGTGGTTCAGAACTGATTATAATTATAGGATGAACCTAACAACCAGACCTCAGACCAGTAATTTAACACTTAATTGAATGTAGCAATGTTATAATGAATGGATTACAAGAAAGAATGTTAACATTTAGTTACTATTTGTATTTTATATTAAATTTGTATTTCCTCTTATGTTCAGAATTTTTCTAAAATTTGAATTCAAGATTTGGGATTTGAAGGTAAATTTGAGATTTGGATTAAAATAATAGTAGATCTAATCCAACCTTAATGTACTTCTTATACAGTATTAGTTCGGAACTTGAGTTATTTTAGGCTTACTTTTAATAATGTTTCAAATTTAATCTGTGCTTATGTTTCCGAATCCAATCCAATAAAATATTTCAAAAAAGGTTGATAAACATTTTGAACACATTTTAATTTTATTAAAAAGTAATGTTATAAATGGCACTAACTTCAAATAGAGATTATGCCACTATTTAATCATTGTTAATTAGTATTTACATAAAGCTGGGCCCAGCTACAGGTTATTGACTTTGACAAGCAACTGACTTCTACATCACTCCCCTACGACCCGGAACAATATACATTCACTCCAACATATAATTGGTTTCTAGTTCGATTATATTTATTTGTTTAGTCAAGTATGAATTATAGATTCTAATTTTTAGCTAAACCCATTGAATCCAAATAGTGGATTTATTTGGATTTCAAATTTCAAATCCACATATTACTAAAATTGTAGGGCTGTCAAACTTGATTCCTCAATACCCTCGATTCTTACAGGTATCCAAAGAATCTAGAATCGATATTAATATTATGATTCTTGCTACTTCGATTTTTGGCTCTCAATAAAACTGGTAACTAAACAAAACGGCAACATTCAGAATAGGTAATAATCTCTCATTAGTTTAATTGCCGTTTCACTTAAATGCCGTTATATTGTAAATATACCATAATGGCCCGAATATAATATGCCCCTAACATTTTGAGGTGTTCTACATGAAAAATAAATGGTCTCGAATATAATACGACTTGACATTATGAAAGTAACACGAGATAAAAACTTAACAACTTTGACACACTTTTTTTTAAAAGTAGAGTTGAGTTGAAAGTTTAAGTGAGACTATCAGAATACATGAATCAATTTTAAACAATTGATATATAATAAGTAGACTAGGGATGGCAATTTTCTGTATTTATCAATATATCTATCATTAATTGATATATTACGTGTATTTTGAAATCTACAATATTCCTATCAAATTAAAATGGCTGCTCTCTTGTAATTATATTCTTTTTAGCTGTTCAATCTGGAATGTTTTATGTAGCTCTTTGAATAAGAAAAGTTTAATAAAAATAGAACAAAAATTGACATAGTTAATGAAAAAAATAAAAATGAAGAAAAAAATTGTTATATTTATTTTAATTCACTAGATTTTCTATATATCGTTGTCAAAACTTCATCACTAATTTCTGACAAGCTAACGTGCGTAGGATCAGTAAAGGTGAACGACTTAAAATTTTTGTAACATGTGAAATGTGTTCTTTTTGTTATAAAATCCACAATTTATTGTGTTAATTTTTAGTTTTTGGAATTCTTGGTTTTGATTTTCAGTTTTGAAGAATTTTAGTGTGTTTAATATATATCTATAAGATTGTGAGATTAAAGTTTCAAACCACATGTGTTGTAATGATCGAGTCCCAGTTTCGTATTGAGGGGAAGTATTGTGTCAGGCACATTAGATTTTTTATGCAATAGTGCTTGGAAAAATAATTAAAAAGGAAATATTCAAGAATCAGAATTGAGAATCGAAGAATCAAGGTTGAACTTAAGAATCGAAATCGAGAAAAACCGGTATCGTGACATTTCTATAAAATTTGGATTTGATATTTTAAATCTTAGTAATTGGAAGATTTGAATTGGATTCGAAACCACGAGAGCATGAAATTCAATTCACATTAGTCTCAAAATAACTTTTAGGCATGACATTTCATTCGGATTAGACTAAAAAAAATGAATGCACAAGATTTGATTCTGTTTCAACTCAAAATTTTCTTTTACACATGCGATTTGATTCTAATTCAACTCAAAACTGAGAATTATATATTCGCACAGGCTAAAATGTATTAAATTTTATATCTAAACATTTTCAAATTGACCAATCTAGAATATTATCAGGGGTTTGTGTGTGAGTGGTAGAGGGACCAGTTGTAGCTCTTGAACGTTTGTTCCAGGGGTTTGTGTGTGAGTGGTAGAGGGGCCAGTTGTAGCTCTTTAACGTTTGTTCCAGGCGTCGCTGTCATCAGCACAAGCAGACTTTGAGGCTTTGGCTGCCTTGGATCAGCAGATCAAGAGTTTCAACGTGGGCCCCAATCCATACACTTGGTTCACTATGGAGGCCTTAGAAGACACTTGGAGGAATCTTCAGAAGATCATCAAGGTAAGATTCAGCGGTACACGCCGGTGGTGCTTCTATCAGGAGCAGGGTATAGACCCTGTAATGATGGTGGTGCGTCTATCAGGAGCAGGGTATAGACCATGTAATGACGGTGTTACGTCTATCAGGAGCAGGGTATAGACCATGTAATGATGGTGGTGTGTCCAGGAGCAGGGTATAGACCATGTAATGACGGTGTTACGTCTATCAGGAGCAGGGTATAGACCCTGTAATGACGGTGTTACGTCTATCAGGAGCAGGGTATAGACCCTGTAATGATGGTGGTGTGTCTATTAGGAGCGGGATATTGAGCTGGCCAAGGAGGCGCAGCGTCAGGAAGAGAACGACAAGTTAAGGAAGGAGTTCGCCAAACACGCCAATGCCTTCCACCAGTGGCTCACCGAAACCAGGCAAGTTTGACGAGTCTCCTCTGTTATAACTTGATACCATGTGTAGCTAGCGTTGCTTTGCCAGCTACTTATGATGGACACACAATGTGTTCTACAGATATTTGCATTAGCTTATCAATAATATTCTTCCCGACTGGGAATTATACCTAAACTTGGTGTTTTAATGCAATTTTTTGCTGAAATTATGACATCTTCATATTTACACAAAAGTAGGCCACACTTTCCAAAATATCCTTTATTAAACCTTAATGCTGCCTAAAATCCCACACTTGGATAAAAGTAACAAATGTACCTTCGAGGAGTGCATATCTAAATAATCTTCTTTATCACTTGACTTCGACAAGATTTGAAAATAGATGGACCTCAACACTGTATAATGGTGAAAATATAACTTTGAGCCAAAATGGCTGATTAAATAAATTGTTCACACCTTCTAAAGCTAGGGACACAGACGTTTCGCAAACAGTTTTTTCATTAAACGTTTCCAATATCCATTTCGAAAGGGCTAAAACTTGTTTCAAGTTCAAAGAAATCATTATTAATTATTTATTACTTTTGAGTTCATGAAATAAAACTAAGGTATTTATATGCAAAATTGAAGTTTTCTCGTTAATTCTTAGTAAATACTCCTATTTAAAATGAAATTGACGACTGTACTTTATGTAGTTATATCAAAATAGTTTATAATTTACACAACAGATGGTGCACTTAACTGGTTTACTTCAAATATGTCAATCAAACATAAATGTACATTGACTCTAATAATGAAAGCTATCTTCAAGCCAAAATGTCTGACTGAATAAAACAGTGAAACCTCGCACTTCTGCTACGAGTATTTTGGACATGTGTGTGTATCTTACGGCTATTCAACTATGACATGAACTCTCTCTTGTTTCTAGGATCTCTTCCTCTAACTATTATCTCTTTTCACTTTATGAGGTCATTATATCATAAAGCGAAATGAGGTTTTCCTTAAAGATATATATATTATATATTTTCATCCATTGTCCTTTATGTTAAACCTTTTACGTGTTCTTATCTATTTGTCCTATCATTTACATTTTTCCATTTTCTCCCTTTTGTGTTTTTTTGGGGGGTTTCCTCTTTCAGGAGGTTTCGTTGCACCTTTTACATTCCTCCATGATGAGTTCTGATAGAATGAAAGCTAGGTCGGGGGATAGGGCGGTGACGATCAATTTTCTTGAAGAGGCAACCATTACTCCAATGGCAGCAGTGTAAAGTGCGAACTGTGTTCTTTTCATTGTAACAGCCATATTGTGTTCGTCCATTTTATATGTTTCTATCCACCTTTCTTATACCTTCTTACAAATACAATAGAATTTCTCTAACTATTAGTGATTTTCTGACGAATTTTTATACTGTTTGAAATCTTTGACGGGGCCAGTCATTAAGACAAGGTTACAACACAAATTTTAAGATGTTGGTAATAGGAAATGCTGAACTTTACGGCAGTAAGAAGGAGATAGGGTGAATCAGACGTGAATTCACTCTTTAGGATGTGGCCTATTTTTGGAGTTAATCTATATATTGCATATTTGTGTGTACAAACAACAAAACTGTGTGTGCAAGTTTTAACCACCCCTCTTGTCAGCTGAGGTAGAAGTAGCGTGTTGTAGTCAGTAAATGTGTGTTTCTTGTTTTCCCGACATTATTTGACGCTGGTACCGGTGTTGATGTCGACAGATACCGTCTGCTAGGATGGGACGGGTGAATATGATTATTACTCAGTTGTAATCTTTCTTAACAAACTAAACAACGGTCCATTAACTTCCTTTTATTCTATGTCGTTCAAAATAACACCTGCTGCATTCTAGTATTGTGAAACGTAGTTAACTAAACACTAAAACTCCTCATTTGTTTATTTTTTTTAACTTGATATAATCTTTAAGGGTCACATTCTCTAAAAGGTGCAAACTTCTAATTCACCAGCTCAACTAGTCTTTGTCAAGACTGTACCTCAAGTGTACGGTTAAACATCAATAGCTTTTGATTAACAAGTGTGAAACTTTGACTTCCCTTTGAATATCAACTCTTGCTCAAAACAAGATAATCCAGCTTTGACAATTACGAAGCATTCATTGCCAATAAAAATGACAGCTAAAATACTCAATTTATGTTTAATTACCTCCATTCAGAGTTTTTAATTATTTTAATAATTAATATTAATATGAAAAAAACTGAACTAAATGAAATACATACTGGGTAGTAACTTGTTTTATCATATTAGAATGGAATTTTGGAAACTTTTTACACTAAAACATTCTATAAATGATTTTAGTGTGTATAAAACTCAAACGCTCGCCCCAGGACCTTATGTTCCTGGGCTCAAACCCAACCAAGGCCAACAGATTTTTATTGAGCATAAAAATGAGTAGCACAACTTCCTTTGGAGGGGAAGTGAAGCCATCGGTCTCATGTAGATTGTGGTATGTTAAAATACCCTTCTTGACAAAAATGGTAGGCCTTTTCACTCTCGCTCATAGAAATTCAGTGTGGAAGGGGGGAACCAACACACTTCCTGAATGCCCCTAGTGCATGGTATTTCTACCAGATGGAGCAGGCAGCACTGGCCAGCATTTGGGTTGTTCACTTAAGGCTGTTACATGGGGAGGGCGTTTTATGCGTTTGACAATCTCGCATTTTTGAAGAAGTGGCTTTATATTTTTAAATATAGTTTTCACCAAACTGTAGGCGAAAGCTATTAATAGGTCTAAATAAAAAGTTTAAATTTAAAAAAAAATTCAGCTATGCTTTATGCCAATATTTGTACCTCTGAGATTAAAGTAAAATGACAAGGACCTAGAACTAGCCATCCTATATCAAATACTGTCATGTTTTGACAGGGTCACAACAGAAAATTTGATGCAAATACGGGATTGTTTTTGTTAAGGTTTTATATAAGCTACAAGATTTTTTAAACTTTAAATTTAAAGTTCAAACTCTTTAACTGGTCAAAACTTAAGCCTAAATTTGGCTGAAAATCATTTTAAGAAATATCATACCACTTCATAAATAATCCAGAATTTCGAAACAGCTGCAACGCTTTCACTGCTCCCCCATGTAACATCGTTAGGAAGAAAAGTTATAGAAATGATCACAAAGTATTTGTAATAATTAAGTTAGGCTTCTATAATATTTCATACATTCACTTTGAGTTTTCCTCGACTTGTGAAAGTGACCTAGTAGAGAATTGATTCCAGGATTATACCAGGTTAAGATAATATTATCTATCTATTTATCTGCATGTGGGCTAGAACCATACTCGGAGCTAATGGCTCATTTCAACTTACTAATTGTTTGTAACATGGTAGTCAGAATCTCTAATGTTTTATTATGACTCCAGTAGTTGTATTAACAACACTGACCTTGTTAGCAGTAACTAAATAGTAAGTAGTGCATTCATATGTCTGGGGCTCTACTCGGAGCACAGTGTATCTTTTAAAACATAAATTAACCTCATTTAAGTAAGTGGTACCTAAACTATTAAATAACATTATATGTTTTTCTGATTATAATTTGATAACTGTCGTGAATATTATGGTAGACCTATTTCTCACTAACATAATCAACAATGTAATAGTTCTCCTTTATTTTCAATCATAATTACAATCTCAGTCATTGATGCTAAAATAAAGAAACCTCAACAAACAAATATGGCTGCCACAAGACATTTACTGTCTGCTGTGTGTACTGGCCTTTAATTGGCTGGAACTTCTCCGAGTATTCTCATTGGCTGAAACAGCTTAACTCCATGTATACCATTTCCAAAGTTAAAGTTAAATTAACTTTTTGAACTGTGTGCTATTCACTATTAATGCATTTTGCTTTGGAGATGGGCCGAATACTATAGTTCTCGAATCAATATATTTAATTTTCTTTCATATCTTAAATCCAAATTTGAATCCTTGACTCTTTAAAAAATGTGCATTATAATTTTAGAAAGTGAAAATATTTTAAATAACATTTAAAAAAAATTGTCTTGGCGCCACTGACAAATGACATTTTGTTTGTCAGGTTTATTACTTCGTAAAACACCAAATAGAACACTTTTTAGTAAATAATAATAATAATTATTATTATCATTATTATTAATTTTTATTAATATTATTTATTTTTATTATTTATTTTTATTATTATCATCATCATTATTATCATCATTATTATCATCATTATTATTATCATTATTATTATCATCACCACCACGTCCTACTACCCGTTCGGGTTATACACACTTACGCTAATGTGTAATGGTAGGGTGATTGTGAGATGAAATGGAGGACCTACAGTTTTTACGTGGAATCCGAACCACGGTGGAAACCTGGCATTCCACACATTCACAAGTTGTGATTAATACACGGCTTGTAAGAGGTGAAGGAAGGGTTTTGCAATCAGATAAATCTGTGCCGGGACCGAGGATTTAACCCCGGACCCCCAGCACAGAAGTTTGACACCTCACCCCTAGACCACCAAGTCACCTTTTAGTAAATTATTTTTACTAACCCACTCCCTGGCGCATGTTTAGCACAGCGACCTACGCAGGCCGGGCAACCAATTTTTCTTCTTGTATACTCTTATCTGACACACATTTTCATTTATTTCTTTATTCATGGTCATAATATAGCATTGAACTGGTGGCTCCATCTATTAGCTTCTCTATGAAGTATTCAGACTGGTTAAAAGTACAGTGGTTCATTGATAGATGGCATCACAATAATTTATTGTAATGAAAAGTCTTTTCGCGCCCGCCCCAGGGAACATTTGGACAAAGACGTTCAACGCCCACACTAGGGAACGTTATGGAAAACAAAGACGTTGTTCAACACCCACACCAGGTAACGTTAGGGAAAACAAAAATGTTGTTAAACGCCCACACCAGGGAACGTTAGGGAAAACAAAGACGTTGTTCAACACCCACACCAGGTAACGTTAGGGAAAACAAAGACGTTGTTCAACGCCCGCACCAGGGAACGTTAGGGAAAACAAAGACGTTGTTAAACGCCCACACCAGGGAACGATAGGGAAAACAAAGACGTTGTTCAACGCCCGCACCAAGGAATGGGTTAATACAATTTTGTTATTCTCTGAACTACACCAGTCTATATAATCATGTTAACCAACTGCTTAAAACTGTTATTTCATAATTTTGTATTTGAGATAATATTTGGAGATTTAGACCAATCTCGAATCTTTTCAAATACCATCTGAGTTAAGGATTCAAGTGTCCCATTTCTAACTATGCATGGTTATAAACCCAGCCTGAATACATAATTACCCGAACACAAGTACTGTAAGGTTTAATAAATAACATAAACTGGTGGAATTCTAATATTGTCGTACTAGATGTGCTATCATATATCCACATGTCAAGTTATGTGATCTGAAGTTGTCACTTTAAATAAATAGTATCAGTACATATAAAATAACAACAATAATAATATAGTTAAATGTTATAAATGTTTGTATTTTGTAAAAGTTATTTCTTGTGAAGATTGGACTGTATGTTGTCATTGGGCCGAGCGTAATCGGGAGTGTTTGCTTTCAGAACGTCAATGATGGAGGGGTCGGGATCCCTGGAGCACCAGTTGGAGGCCACTAAGGTAAGTTGCAAACCAACCTTCACAAGTCACACAACCTCATGTCAGTGGAAATGTGTGTACGATCCCAAGAACTAGCGACACAAGTCGAGGTTTAGTTTACATTCCAACTAGGGGATTCACAATTATTATACATGGAAAGAAGGAACAAACACAATCCACACTTTACACTGCTGCCACTGGACAGAGAGGTAATGGCAGACTCCCATTCACTTGACCTAGGTTTAATTCTTTCAGAACCCTTTAGGAGGTAACCTGGAACATGAGGCCCAACTTCCTGAGAGAGGATAACGATGTAATTGGACCAGTTTTACAGTAGATATTAAATACCCTGTGTTTATTGAATCTAATTTTGAGAATCCCCATAAATGCCTGAGTGTGGTTTTGCAGCAAAAGGCAATCCAGGTGCGTGCACGTCGCTCAGACCTGAAGCGTATTGAGGAGCTGGGTGCGACGCTAGAGGAGCATCTGATTCTCGACAACCGCTACACAGAGCACAGCACGGTGGGACTGGCGCAGCAGTGGGACCAACTCGACCAGCTCGGTATGCGAATGCAGCACAACCTTGAGCAGCAGATACAAGCGCGTAACCAGTCGGGAGTCTCTGAGGACGCACTCAAGGAGTTCTCTATGATGTTTAAACACTTTGACAAGGACAAGAGTGGCCGCCTCAACCAGCAAGAGTTCAAGTCCTGCCTGCGAGCGCTCGGTTATGACCTGCCCATGGTAGAGGAGGGCCAGCCCGACCCAGAGTTCGAGGCTATACTAGGTGAGAATAACCTGGAGCTTGTTGTGAGGCTATGCTAGGTAAGAATAACCCGGACCTTGTTGTGAGGCTATGCTAGGTGAGAATAACTTGGACCTTTGTGTGAGGCTATACTAGGTGAGAATAACCTGGAGCTTGTTGTGAGGCTATACTAGGTGAGAATAACCTGGACCTTGGTGTGAGGCTATACTAGGTGAGGATAACCAGGAGCTTGTTGGAGGCTATACTAGGGGAGAATAACCAGGAACTTGTTGTGAGGCTATACTAGCGGAGAATAACCAGGAGCTTGTTGTGAGGCTATACTAGGGGAGAATAACCAGGAGCTTGTTGTGAGGCTATGCTAGGTGAGGATAACCAGGAGCTTGTTGTGAGGCTATATTAGGGGAGAATAACCAGGAGCTTGTTGTGAGGCTATACTAGGGGAGAATAACCAGGAGCTTGTTATGAGGCTATGCTAGGTGAGGATAACCAGGAGCTTGTTGTGAGGCTATGCTAGGTGAGGATAACCAGGAGCTTGTTGTGAGGCTATACTAGGTAAGAATAACCCGGACCTTGGTGTGAGGTTATATATACTAGATGAGAATAACCCGGACCTTGGTGTGAGGCTATATATACTAGATGAGAATAACCCGGACCTTGGTGTGAGGCTATATATACTAGATGAGAATAACCCGGAGCTTGTTGTGAGGATATACTAGGTGAGAATAACCCGGAGCTTGTTGTGAGGATATACTAGGTGAGAATAACCCGGATCTTGTTGTGAGGATATACTAGGTGAGAATAACCCGGACCTTGGTGTGAGGCTATATATACTAGGTGAGAATAACTCAGACCTTGATGTGAGGCTATACTAGGTAAGAATAACCCGGACTTTGTTGTGAGACTATACTAGGTGAGAATAACCCGGTCCTTCGTGTGAGGCTATACTAGGTGAGAATAACCCGGACCTTCGTGTGAGGCTATACTAGGTGAGAATAACCCAGACCTTGGTGTGAGGCTATACTAGGTGAGAATAACCCAGACCTTGGTGTGAGGCTATACTAGGTGAGAATAACCCAGACCTTGGTGTGAGGCTATACTAGGTGAGAATAACCCAGACCTTGGTGTGAGGCTATACTAGGTGAGAATAATCTGGACCTTGGTGTGAGGTTATACTTGGTGAGAATAACCCAGACCTTGGTGTGAGGTTATACTAGGTGAGAATAACCCGTACCTTGTTGTGAGGCTATACTAGGTGAGAATAACCCAGACCTTGTTGTGAGGCTATACTAGGTGAGAATAACCCGGACCTTGTTATGAGGCTATACTAGGTGAGAATAACCTGGACCTTGTTGTGAAGCTATACTAGGTTAGCGATATAATACACCAACAAGGTAGATGTTACATTGAGGTGAGGCAGTCACAACAGGTTGTTAGTCTCCAAACTCTAAGCTAAGTGGAGTTGTTGTTGCAGATCTGGTGGACCCCAACAGAGACGGTTATGTCTCCCTACAAGAATACATGGCCTTCATGATCAGCAAGGAGACAGAGAATGTACAGAGCTCCGAGGAGATCGAGAACGCATTCAGAGCCATCACCGCGGCTGACAGGCCTTATGTCACCAAGGAGGAACTTTACGCAGTGAGTAGCAGTCGCCAATATTGTCAACTGGGTCAAAGCCACTTTGGAAAACTCATTCTAATTGTCTTGCATTGGTTTTAGAACCTCACAAAGGACATGGCCGACTACTGCGTGGCAAGAATGAAGTCCTACGAGGACCCCAAGACAGAGCGTCCAATCCCTGGTGCGCTCGACTACATCGAGTTCACTCGTACTCTCTTCCAGAATTGAGGCGGACACACTGCGGTAACATGAGCTGGTGTCTACACATGTCCATAGAACACTTGGGTTTGATTTCATTGGGATGTTGCCGGCCTTACACACGAGTGGCGAGGGTCGCAGTGGTTAGTTATGTTAGTTGGTGTAATTACATTGTTAAAGTTCTAGCTGTAATAGTAAACAGTTAGTGAGTTAAACCAATTAACGTAATGAAGACATATTTGTTAGCCACTACACCCCATCCCACTCCTTGTCAGCAGATGATGGGACAGCTTGTAACCGAATAAATTACGCAATTTGAGCTTTCCCGTAGCCAACAGCCGTTACCCTAGTACACTGATGGGGGGTGGGGGGGTCAGGTTTGAAAACAAAACACTTGCACCCTCCTAAACTTAATCCAATATTTATTTAACCACTGTTTCAATATTTTATCAAACAAGCCTTATATTTATTAAAATTCTAAGTTTAAGCCTTCTGTGCACGGTGATAAGAGTTGAATAAAAGCATTTAACAAAAAAAGGTGCTTCTAATGTTTGTATTATCTGGGTGGGCTGGGAGACGATAGTTCACGAGTCACACCAGCCGAGTTATTGTATTGCAGTGGAGTCTGGGAAGTTCGCGGCCAAGATGCCCGCTTGCAAATTGGAGAAGGAAAGACTCTCTCTCCAGTTATTTAGCGCAGTTCAAGACAGGTCTTGTCCCATTAAACTGGAAACTCTACTCCCTTTGTATATTACACAATATTTATAGATTTATGATAAATTTTGGTAAACTTCTGGCTGGCCCTTGTCATGTGTTTATTGAGTCTGGATTCAGATTGTATTTATTGTTAACTTTACATTAAATCACATCACAATTTATTGTAGAAATGTAATAAACACTTATATAAAGTATATTAAACTCTGTTATGGGCGCCAGGAATGAGTTGTGGAATACAAACAGACTTGGTAATTTATATTTTTCATTCATTTAAATTTCTAAGAACTATTTGATTCATCCCATTTCTATTCAACTTTATAAATACAATTGAGAGATAGATATATCTAACAAACATATTGAAATAATGTCTATAGCAAAATGTAATTTCTCGAGATAAAAAGTTATTAATGTAGATTTATAGTGAACCAATATTTTATGAACACAAGTCTAAGGAAGTTTTATTTTTTATTTGATGTGTTGTGTTCAATTAATTGCTTTAAAATGAAATGTTAGTCTTTGCTATAATGTTCTTGTTATTACTATCACTAAATAGCATTTAGCTGTTTTCACCGTGGCTCTCTAGTAGCAATACTTTTAACAAAGATTATTTGAAAGTTTTTTAATAATATTTTTGTCCACTTTCAGACTAGATTTGAACATAAGCAACCAATTTTTACCTTTTGACCTCTAATCCAATACATGCTTCTCTGGTTCATCTGAAAAGTTGGTTATTTTATAATTATTAATTTTGTTTTTGTGATCAGCACAAAATGTGTTATTGCCACTTAGCCAACCTTTTAAACTGTGATTTGTACACAAGTTGAGGATGAATGTAATTTATTTTAAAACTTTCCAAAACAAATCTGGTTAGAAGAGACCTCTGCTATTTGTAGGAAAAAATAACTTGTTTTGCATTTATAAAATTTTGTGTTATATATTATATCAAACTAATTACTGAATCATCTTTTATTTTAATCTATTCATACAAATAATTTTGTTGACCTGTTCATTTATTTTTGGCAGCTTTATTTTTATACTGTACATCTGCCCCTTAATTATATTAGTTTGTCTTGGCAATAAAATTCTTGCTTTAGTGTTGTAATGTTGGTGGTACTTATTTATACTCCTCCCATGCGCTGAGATTTGAAAATGTTGAAGGCTGATGCCAAACTTGCAGTAAATGTCAAGGGCTGAGAGAACAGCTTAAATGTACGTCGGTGACCTGGTGGTCTAGGGGTAAGGCGTCAGACTTCTGTGCTGAGGGTCCAGGGTTCAATCCTCGGTCCCGGCACAGATTTATCTGATTGCCAAATCCTTCCTTCACCTCTGACAAGACGTGTATTAATCACAACTTGTGAATGTGAGGAATGCCAGGCCTCCACCGTGGTTCGGATTCCACGTTAAACTGTAGGTCCTCCATTTCATCTCACAATCAGCAGGACTATTACACATTAGCGTAAGTGCGTATAACCCGAACGGGTAGTAAGACACGGTGCTAATAATAATAATAATAATAATAATATGTTACATTATAATACTACATATTTAACAATCACACCCTTAGATAATATATAACAAATGTAACTTTGAGGACTATATGTTGTTATATTGAAATAGTTTATAATCTACACAAGAAATGGTGCTCTTAAATGCTTAGTTTCAAAAACTAAATTTGAAAACAGATGGCCTTATTCTAATCATAAAAATGTAACTCCAAGCCAAAATGACTGACAGATAGTGAAACTTTGTCGAGCTGCCGCTACTACACATTTTGTTGGTTACTTGAATAAATATTTATGTATCTTTACACCTCGTTTTAGAGGTCAGAATGAAGTTGCTGAAGTAGTTTTAAATAATACACTTTAGATCATTATTAAAAAAAGTATCTCTTGGCAATGATTAAAACAATTATAACAAAAAATATGAAATTATAGTAAAAAGACATGTAAATAATATGAACATTGAGAAAGCTAAGAGACTCCTTTTCATACACATAATTTTTTCCTTTCAAAGGGTTAATTTTAGGTTGGTGTAAGACGGGGCCACCTGGGAGGTGCCACTTGCTCGCAACCTGGGTAGCATGATCTGTATTTATAATAATCCTATGAGAAAAACATCCCATATTGATGGACGCTTTTGAATTTCATAAATGAAGGCTTCAATGTCAAGCTCCATTCCAAAATGGCCGCTTCTCGTATCGTGTGACAAAATGAAAAACAAGTTAATAAAGTGTCGCCACCTGTAAGTAGTGCGCTGAGTCGCAGATGGTCATCCCTCACGCGCTACTTGGTGGGTGACGCCACTCTGTATGACAGGAGCAATTAGAATGATCTTCCCCACTGGGTCCTGCGACCCTGTCTGGTACCTTCCAGGTGACCCCGTCTGACATCAGCCTACGGCTCCTTTTACATGTTCCGATTTTGCAATCGGCCGGGAAATAGTCGGCCAGCGAACGGGTAACAGTCGAATTGAACCTCGACTGCTATCCGATGTCGGCCGGGCGCCACAGGGCAGTCGCTCATTGTTTTAAATGGGCATGTTTACACAGGCCTGTATTTAGTATTCAGACACCCTCCTGAGCAAACACACGTGCTGTGTGGTTGGTGGTCAAGTTGCATATGAAAATGAGTGATATTGATGTAGATACTGAACTACTGATTTGAATCACGGCTTGTGTTGTGGGACAAAACTTTAAAAAGTTGTAAGGACAGGAACAAGACAACAAATGTGTGGAGAGAAGTTTGTGTACATCTAAAAGAAATTGTTCTGTCTTATTTATCCAGAAAATTTAATTTATCTAGGGATTTGATTATTAGGTGTAGAGGAGGTGAACAAGAGAAGTCAAATGCACTAGCTTTTACTAAAATACTTGCCGTCCAGCAAGAATCTGAGTGAAACCTAAATGATTTTAGTTTATTTGTCTAAAACATTTAAATCTGCTATATAATACTTTTTTGTACAAAAAAAATACTTTAGGCTTCATTAACAGGCTATTAAAATAATATTAGGGCAATATTCTCAATTTCAATTCAACCATTTTAAGTTTGAAATGTTAGTACTTTCTTGAAGTCCTTAATTTGTAGACCCGCCCAAATAATAACCAAGTTATCAGGGTTACAACATAAACTGTATGTAGTTCATCCTAATAATGTCCTTTATGTATGTGCCTCACTGGCATTAAGAGAAATTACAAACTGGCTAATAATTTATTCTACCACATCTATCAAATAATCAATTATTAATAAAACTATAAAAACCCTTCTGAACCAAACACAGTGGACACAAACTTTGTACTACTACTACTGACTTATTTGGATGGTGGGTTAAAAGATGAACAAATTGTGACTCCCCCTCATTCTTTACCTCGCCATGTTAAATGACCTTCCTACATAAAATGTTTAACTTTAATGGCTGTGGTAGTTCTCATTTCTCAGTACTATCTCTTGGACATATTTGCTGTCACTCAAAGTTAAATACATCATCCTAAGCTCTTAGCCTAAAGAGTACTGTGAAGAAACCTTACAAGCTGTGACAATCATTTCTCAAGAATCTGAACTTGTCAGTGCTTACTGCTAGGTGCTCATTGAACTCATGAGTGCTTACTGCTAGGTCCTCATTGAACTCATGAGTGCTTACTGCTAGGTGCTCATTGAACTCATGAGTGCTTGCTGCTAAGTGCTCATTATTTTCATTATTAGCACCGCATCTTACTACCCGTTTGAATTATATTATAAGCAATTTCGCTAATGTGTAATGGTAGCATGATTGTGAGATGAAATGGAAGACCTACAATTTAACGTGGAATTCGAACCACGGTGGAGGCCTGGCATTCCTCACATTCTCAAGTTGTGATTAATACACATCTTGTCAGCGGTGAAGGAAGGGTTTGGCAACCAAATAAATCTGTGACTGGACCGAGGATTGAACCCCGGACCCCCAAAACAGAAGTCCGACACCTTACCCCTAGACCACCAAAGTGCTCATTGAACTCATCGGTAATTACTGCTAAGGGATCGTCAATAAACCAGGTAAAGCTTTTTTCTTATTTTTTTCAGCCTCCCCTCCCCCCATTTAGACATTTAGCCTAGGCCNCCCCCCTCCATTTTATGTAGCTTTTCTCACCAAGAATGAATGTCATAATTTCATAGGGAAGTTTTGTGATACTAAAGGAGGGATTTAGAATTAATACTTATTCAAATCCATTTTAAATCCTGAACATAAATTATTTCAAAAAGTATTATTTAGGTATAGCTACACATACAAACATAAAGCCGTCGAGTTCAAATTCCTCAGGTTCATGATAAAAAACCTCTGCTATATTTATGTTATGGATGTCAGGTTTGCGATCTGAGTAAGAGCAAGACGCTGCGGCACTACTATGTCCTGACTAGGGTGGCCCTTCTCTATACTAGTGCTACATGATGATGTTAAAAAGTGCCCACATCCGATGCGTGATGCTAGGGGAAGACAATTTTCTTAATATTGTGCACTTTCTTTGATGGTCATTCATATTATCATCATTAAGAGAGCTATTTAAACAATTCTAGGTATTCAACTTTTCTAAATTATTATTGAATTAATCTACAACTTTACTTTAATTAACTTATCAATACCTAGACTCTTGTTTCTTTCCAACATCAATCCTGGATCCTGGCTTCACTCTTGAAAATGACTAGATGGCCAATGAAGCAGAGATCGGGGTTCGAATACCTGTTGGGTGTACTCGGAGTGGCTTTTCCTAAATGGTTTTATAATCTCTCTCCACGTTAATGGGGGCAGATTACCTCTAGAATTCTACCTTCATTTCTACTCCATTAGACAAATATAATAAAAAATAATTATAATAACTAAAATTTGACTATACCACCCTATAAAATGTATACTAAGAAGGTAGGATTTTAAAGAACATTTACAAGCATTTGCATAGAGGGTGGGTGGGAAACCATTTAGGAAAAGTAACCCTCAGTAGACTGACTGGTATTCGAACCCCATCATCGGCTGTCTAGTCTACTGAGAGAATGACAATTTAGACAATGCAGACACCATAGCGTATGTATAATAGTTGCATTTATATACATACACATTAGATTTATCAGAAGGTAAAAGGCAAGGCTTAAATACACCCACCTTTTGTGAACAATTATATTTGAAGTTTTACTTTTCATAACATGCTGCTGGTATGAAGAAACATTATTGATGGACTCCTCAAACTCGCCTTGAGATAAATTCTATACTTTTGATTCATAGTTAATTGGATTGTGTAATTCTGTGATAAAATATTGAGTAATACCTTAAAAATTTCATAAAGATCAGTATAATATGAATATCGATTGTAGACTTTTGTGAAATGCACTAGGGTGGGGGGCTATGGTCCCCTCAATGGGAAATTATTGTTTAATGATATAATAGTGTTATAACTCAAAGTTTTCGTGAGAGTTAGTAGAATCTGAATATATATGATACACATGTAACAAATTATCATAGGGGCGCAACGGCCCCCTCCAAAGTAAAAATAATTACATTTTAGAACTTTGTGTCATAAAGTTGTGTGATATTTTAAAATGTTAATAGAACATAGTATAATCCAACTATGTTACACACGTGACAAATTATCATGGGGGAGCTATGGCCCGCTTAACTTTAATTGGGGAATCATTGCAAGCCCTATGAAGTGAAATTATTATGCCATATTAATAGAGCATTAATGTTAAATTGTGTTTGTCTCAGTTACCGTCTACCTTGATATCCTTACTATACAGCTCTAAATGGAACCACTAGCAACACTTACTGCAAAGAAGCGCATGACTTTTAACCCCCGGGAAATAGACCAAAAAATGGATAAGTTTGAATTGGAAATGTGTTCATCAAAACCAACATTTGCGATGACTACTCAGTATATAGACATGGTATTGTTCATGATCTCTTTGTTTTAGATATGTTCACGCCGGTGATTGGGATCTACGATTAACTCTTCTACATAACTTCACAAAGTTTTGTTTTTTTTTGCATTGGAACGGAGAAATTATGTAGCATGAAATGGAAAAGGTCAAAACAAAAGATCCTGAAACATAGGCACATTTAAAAGGACAGTGGGCTTCTGATAAAACAGGATCTGCTTTTTGTTCTTTGGGAGTGGATGAAGCTCTAGAACAAGAACAAGGAAGTTGAAGGTTGTGGGCGGCATTGTCAGAATAACCCTGCAGCCTGAAACACTGACCAGATTTTTCTGAACAGCTCCATATTGTGCAAAAATCTCGGAACAAGTTCATGACACTGTCAATTTGGAGCATTAACAAAAGGGGCAACATCACCAACTGGCTTGCTCAATCTCTTCTTGACGACTCAGAAATGCCCAATCTTTTCTCCATTCCTTTACAGACTAAACAGTACCATTCCAGTATGGAGGAAAAGGTCTAGTAAACTTAGTCACGAAGCATGTAGCCTCAGGATCAATCAGCAGTAATAAACATCTGTAGAATGACGACTGCTAGAACAAAAGAGAATCTGGATTTTCTCCAGGAAAGGCTTGTAAAAAGGAGTGTAAATTTTTGGAAATAGAATGCCATGTCTAAATCTAAAAATGTGTTAAAGTCTTTCAAAAAAAGTTGCAGTGCGTACGAAAATGGGCATTATTGAATTAAAGGAAGATCGAAATATGTTCACTCGCTGTTTGCAGATCACGTGCTGACATGGGTCTAAAGCATGTGATTGGAAAATATGAATTGTCTGTAGTGCTAAGATCATTGTTTCGTGCAGATGGATCCCCGATTCATTGTAGTGGGAAGAGTAAACTTATGCAAGTTTTAGAGGCTCTCATTCCAGTAGAAACCCTTTCTCCCATTTCTTCTGAAATCAGTGAATCAGATGTTACTAGTGTTGCGATTGTTGATGTGATGGCTTAAGTTCAAACTCACAACACTCCAACTATGCTGATGACTATTTCAGAGTTAGCGAAAAAATTGACCGAGGGTATCCTAAACCAGTACAGAAATTTCGATGAGATGCACATTGTTTTTGATACCTACATTCATAATTCACTAAAAGCCATCGAGAGACACGTGAAATGGGAGTGGAACCAGTTCATTATAGAACTGAGGGGAACTCTAAAATGAAACCAGTTCCTCTCAAAAAGCTTTTATCTCACACAGAAACAAAAGACGAGTTAACAGAATTTCTCAGCCGAGCACCGATTGATGAAGTGATAAAGACAGGGAAAAAAATTTAACAGTTTATTTTAGACAAATGTCTTGAACACTGATGAGCTTCAAAGCACGCACGGGGAAGCTGATACTTAACTATTACTTCATACTATCTATGCTGCAGGCCGAGGAGCACAGATGTATTAGTACTAACTATTCGGTGGACGGCAATGCTTCCCGAGGACACAGCCTTAGTTATATATAGTAAAAATAAACGAGAAATCAATGTAAATGACATTTATAAGGCTCTAGGGCCCAAAAGAGCAGCCGCACTTCCTGGACTTCATGCACTCTCAGGTGCAGATATAACAGGTTCCTTCAGTGGCAAGGCAAAATGCGTCTTTTTGGAAACGATTCATGGATGCACCGGACGATGTCTTAGAGGCACAAATTTCTCTTGGAGAAATGGATGACATTTCTGAAGAAACAGCTGAATACAAGTAAACGGTAGATACGAACCAGTAATGTGTGACATTCCTTGTGCCCTGGAAGAGTTTGTGGATCTAGTTAAATGCTCTTGCAAAAAGGGACACTGTGCTCCGCCATGCAAATGCGCATCTCAGAAACCTCCTTTGCTCTGTACAGAGATGTGCGGTTGTGGTGATCAAGAACAATATAATAACACAGGGCTTAACGAATTGATACACGGTGATGAATATATTGATAGTGGGGATGAAATTTTGTTTTAAAATGCATCACTTTATTTATGCAAAAACAGTACTGTAATTACGATATGAGCCAGTGAAATCATAAACTGTTTCAGATTATTTAAAACTATAGTGCATAGAATACAATATATCCCCAGTGTAAATATAATGAATATGTAGTGTGTAGAGTATTCATATTATGCCAAGTATTCTCGAACTGATACGAAACAAAAGTATGTACGCCATTGATGCACACAGTGTTAACATAATCAAAATGTAAATTATGGAGCACATTAAGGCTTACCATGGCTCCCCCATTTACGTTGGAGGGGGTCGTTGCACCCCAATGATAATTTTTCACATGTGTGACAGTCAGTTGGAGTATACTGTTTTCCATGAAGATTTTAAGATATCACAAAATTGTATGGTAAAAAGCTCTAAAATGCATTTATTTTTATGTTGGAAGGGGCCGTTGCGCCCCCATGATAATTCGTTACATGTGTAACATATATATTCTGATTCTACTAACTCTCGCGAAAATTTTGATGTATCACACTGTATCACCAATTTTCGAAAATCAAATAATTAAACAATATTTTCCCAATGAAGGGGCCATAGCCCCCCTCAGTGCATTTCCCAAATGTCTTCCATCAATATTTGTATTGTACTGATTTTTGTGAAAACTTTTTTTTAATATATAATCCAACCGACTATCTTTCCATTTCACTACATCTTTTTGAGACTCTTCCATTTTTTTTTTTTTTTCCTTTCTGGGTATCACTTTTTTTTATACGCAAGCAATGAACAAGTCTCCTCTTTATGAAGAAATTATTTTTGTTTTTGTACAAACACAAGTGATTATTCACCGCCTATGTAAACAAATGTGCAGTAGGCATTTAAATTATATTCAAACTCAACTATACTTATAAATTAAGGCCACTTCGACTGACAGCCGTTATCGAACTTTTGCACGTGAGGGGGTCAGTAGATTGGACAAATCTAAACATGTCATTGTCATGTGCATGAAAATATATGTTTTCGAATGTGCTTGGCGTTCGTAGTCTCGGGCAGACAATAACACCTAAGTGCATTTGAAATATTGATAAACAAAAAGTGCTAAGCTTGCATTTTCAACGCCAGAGATATTCGGAAGTTATCAATAAGTATGTTTATCAAAAGTGAAAACATGAACAATAATATTGTTTTTGAACATTAGAATATGAGTATAAGATCTGTGTTATGTAACACTTTGATGTACCCCACCCTCCCCCCATGTATCAGTAGGTAGACATTAGAGCTCACCCCTCCCCTCAAAGTGTTACGTGGTCTATGAATGACCCCTAAGTGCTCATTGAATTCACGGGTGCTTACTGATAAGTGCTCATTGAACTCATTGATGCTTACTGATAAGTGCTCATTGAACTCATTGATGCTTACTGCTAAGTGCTCATTGATGCTTACTGCTAAGTGTTCATTGAACTCGTTGGTACTTACTGCTAAGTGCTCATTGAACTCATCGGTACTTACTGCTAAGTGTTCCCCTTGGAAAATAAGTTAATCTGAGCCCCACAAAAATTTATGAAAAAGGGAAAATTTTATTTTCTAAATAAAATTAAGTTTAAAAAATAAGGGCATAAAATGTAATAAATTATTCACTATAAAAAAAGGTAAGAACCTTTATTAACCTAATTACATATATTTATTTTTAGAAAAGTGTTTAACTATTATTTACTTTAGAAATTTACAGCCATAAAATTTAATCTGGTTAAGTAATATACGTATGTATTATCAAACACGGAGAAAGAAGATTTATTCAATGGTCATATTTTCACATATTACATATTTATGTACATAGTTGTAGATTACACAAGATACAAATCCTTGTTCTACTAATCAGTGTAAATGAAATGAAGAAATCCCACCTGGGGAAAATGTGTGAAGAATCCAGTACATAAAGGTGACATCTTCTAAAGTAGAAAGTCACACATTCTTCACACAGATTTACTCTTTCCCCAGGTGGGCTACCTTCATTTTATTTACCTTCAATTATTAGTTTATTTTAATTTTATTTTTTCATCTATTTTCTTTACTATGAAATTATAACAAATTTAAAATTTTAAATAATTCTAATCAACTCCAGGACTATCAAAACATTAAAAGATAACATTCATAAGCCATGCAAAACATTAGAGTAAAACAAAACAAACAAAAAAACTGACAAGGCTTAAAATTAACTTTGAGTACAACCCAATATTTACTCAAAAAAGGGTGTGTTAAGTTAATTTGTATGATCCAGCCGAACCAACAATGACCAGTCCTTGTGGATCAGCCTCCATCACCACATTCACCTCTGTCTGTCAAAGTGACGGATATATTTGAAAGTGTTCTTTAAGGAAAACCTCTTTTCACCTTTTCAGGTAATTGTATTATATTTGGAAGAAGATACAGTAAAGGTGGATAGAAAAACATTTAAAAAGAACAAACACAATATGGCTTTTACAATGAGAAGAAGAATAATCACATTTTATATTGCTGCCACTGGACAAATTGGTAATGGCTGCCCCTTCAAAAATATTGAGAATTACCACCCAATCCCCCGATTCTATCTGAACTCATCCGTAAGGAGTGTGAAATGCAACTTCATAATAATAATTACATAGTTATGTGTTTCAATTGTAAATTCCAAGTCCTACAGTTTTCTGGCAAGTGTGTAGGCCTTGCCTTCCTATCTTCCTTTCAATGTCCATTTTATATCACAATTAGTTAAATTCAAACTATTTAACATTTTAATTTACTTCAAAATGTGCATGTGTTTGTGAACAGTAATAATCATAACGAACACAAAAACATGGAGTGATGAGAAAAAAATAATATTAGTATGTAAATATTTGCTACAAATTTAGTGTTTCTTAATCTTGGGATGCACGATGTTCAAGCAGCGCCAGTGCACGTACCTCGGGCTGTCAGGAACGGCTGAAACCAATTACAGGAAATGCTAAAGAACCAGCTCCAGGTCGAATATAGCCCTGTTGCAACACTAGCACCACCTGCCATCCAAATTGACCTTTGAGAGAAGTTTTCATCTGTCAGCGATCATGTTGCCACCACTGAAGCTATCTTCCTGTTCGGTACACTCCTCTTTGAGAAAGATGTCGTGTTTATTTATCGACATATTGTTCAGACTTAGTTCGGTTTATTTCAGTTATATCATTTATATGAGTTATTATGTCTCTGAAATTAATGAGGTTTAGTAAGGTCAGAGTGTGTTACCTCTAATTCCTGGGGTGGTCATTTGTAGGTGCCCCGGAGAGGGCAGATTGTGCTACTCCTAATTCCTGGGGTGGTTCTTTGCAGGTGCCCCGGAGGGGGCAGAGTCCTCCCAGGTGAAGAACGGCACAGAGAGCAGGTCTGCCACTGTGGGACGCTTCTTGGGGTCGAACACCAAGCAACTTTGTACAACGTTCATAAGTAGTCTTGGCGCTGGAGGGTATTGGACTTGGCTATTAGGGTCTGTGATGGCTGCCACCTTGGCGTACGGCTGTCGGATGTGCTGGAACGGGGTTCTACCGTAGATCATGTAGTACAGGATACACCCCAGAGACCACACGTCGGAGCGGTAGCTGATCTGTTGAGACATAAGAAGGTGGCTGCATGGTCTAGGATGCTACTCTCACAGTAGACTAAACTGCCAATGACAGGAAGATCCAAGTTCAAATCTTGGTCAGATGTATCGATGGGTTTTTTCCCCCAAATGGTTTTCCACTCTTCCTCCACATAAATATGGGTACACTTCCTCTAAATATAACTTTTCTCATCCCTAAATCTAGTAACATAATTATTACCTAAGCATATAATCTAAACGAGTAGTAAGGCTGATAAAAAAACATATAGTTTTAAGATTTTGTATATAGTGTAAAATTTCACATCTAAATAGAGCTCAAATAAAGATTCAAGGTAACTTAATTGTAAATTTTAATCTAAAAGTCAAATATTTGAATGATTTAAATTTTAAGGAGCAGTGTCCTGGATCTATCACTTGACTTGAGCATAGAGACTTGAGAATCTCATAATATTTAAAATCTAGTCATTACATGGACACGGGTTATTCACCTTATTTTTTATATTGAACTCGATTAAAACTTTAACCTTATATTAGATTTTTAATGTGATGGCATTTCATTACAAAATATCTGATTTGTGTACCCTATACTGCGCCCTGTTGGAGAAGTCCTGTGTGTCGACTATGGCCTCGGGGCTCATGTAGTTGATTGTACCCATGGCTTGGTCCTTCAGGACGCTGGTCGCATCGCACTGGACCGACGACGAGATGCCAAAGTCTATCAGCTTGAGCCGACCTTTGACCACAAGGAAATTGGAGGGCTTGAGGTCCGAATGGATCACCTCTAGAGTAAAACAAACAATCGGTATACTAAATATAGACATCTCCCTTTTTAAATAAAAATACTCATTGAAACTTACTAATGGTTTTAATTATGGAATAAAACATTCATCTTTAATAAATCCTCCCCAGAAATCAACATGGTTCCGAAACTAATTACTGTTTGGATCTTAAATAAGTAGGACAGGACGACCTTCCAGGGGATTCATGTTATGTTTGCTTTTATCATTATATTAGTACAAGATCCCAGTGTTGCATTTCGTGGTTACCCCTAGAAAATATTTTCTTTGCTTCAAACATACAAAAAAAAAACTCTTCATTTTATTTCATCCAAACCAGTTTTTAATTAATTTTAAGAATTCAAATCCAAATTTTAAAACCCCAGCTTCTAGGTGCACATGTTTGTGATACTAGTTTTAAAAGGTCAGACCTTAGCATGGAGTAGATATCATGCAACACTAACAACACTGCTGCCACTGGACACACTTGACACTGCTCTCACCGTTGTCATGGATGTACTTAACAGCTGTCAGCATCTCTGACCAGTAGAAGAGGATCATGGTCAGAGAGAGTTTGCCCCGAGTCCGGAAAGTGTCCCGGATCAGCTGAGAGAAGTCTGTCTCTCCCAGTTCCATCACAACGTAGAGAAGGTTCCTTTCCGGAATGTGTTCCCTGAAATAACACAAATAGTTCTACTACAGGCTCTTTGCATGACCCCAATCAGTGGCCCCATGGAGACAGAACAAGGGGGAGTACTCACGAGTCCATCAGTTTGATGACACACTCGCTGCCTTGAAGACGCCGGATCATCGACACTTCGTTGAGGTAGCCCTGCGCCAGCATCTTGTCATGTACCGGCAAGCTCACGCATTTCACCGCCAGCACTGACGATGATCCGTGGTCCCGCACCTACCAGCATCAGGTGGACCAGTTTAACAGTACTAATACTGGTTCACAATCCAAACCAGCAACAACAGTACTAAGAATAGTTCACAAACCAAACCAGCCACAACAGTACTAAGAATGGTTCACAATCCAAACCAACCACAACAGTACTAAGAATGGTTCACAAACCAAACCAGCCACAACAGTACTAAGAATGGCTCACAAACCAAACCAGCCACAACAGTACTAAGAATGATTCACAATCCAAACCAGCCACAACAGTACTAAGAATGGTTCACAAACCAAACCAGCCACAACAGTACTAAGAATGGTTCACAATCCAAACCAGTCACAACAGTATTAAGAATGCTTCACAAACCAAACCAGCTACAACAGTACTAAGAATGGTTCACAATCCAAACCAGCCACAACAGTACTAAGAATGGTTTACAATCCAAAACAGCCACAACAGTACTAAGAATGGTTCACAATCCAAACGAGCCACAACAGTACTAATACTGGTTCACAATCCAAACCAGCCACAACAGTACTAAGATTGGTTTACATTTAAAGCCAGCCTTACTTGGTAGACGACGCAAGAACCGCCTAAGCCCAGCTGGTTAAGAATGGTGTAGCGCTTCCCGTTCACACACAGAACTTCCTTGTCCGTGTCACGTGGCGTGTCGGTCATGGTGGCTGCATTGGCTGTCTGCACTGAGCACTGCACACCCACATCCTGCGTGCAGGGCCTATTGCAACATAATTAACATGTTGACTAAAACATACGGGCCATTGGTACTTGGGACTCCCATAGCTAAGTGTGCAACATTCAAACATAACCCCCTATGGGGCAGAGTGTACCTGAGAGTGCCAGTGAGGAGTGGAGAACTGGTGATGGTTTGTTGCTTCACGCAATACACCTCTTGTATTACAGACATGGTGTTCACAACCCCCCTCATCGGACCTGGCTCTGCTACTCCGAAAGGAACAAGCAGATCTTTGTTCAAAACATCGGAACTCATGACCGGTTTCAGAACTGCTTCAGTCGGCCCAGAGTTCATACTTCTCGGCATGTGTGTGCCCAGTGGCAATCTGAACTGTGAAGATTTATTGTACACTTTCAGTTGAAATTGATCTTTGAGTGCAGACATGTTGTCACCTTCTGAAACATAGTGACAGTTTTTGAGAGGAGTCGATTCAGACATTCTCATTACTGTGGTGTTTATTTCGTTCTCTTTATTGTCACTCTGCTGGTAACACATGGTGGGACGTCTATTTTGGTTATTCTGACCACTGACCATCGTGGGCATGGACTTGGAAAACGGGAGGTTGTTGGTGAGGTCTTGTAGCGCAGTCTTGCCTAAGTCGGCTCCACACAGCAGTGATTGTGTAGTTGAGGCATCGTGGCTACTCTTCATTGGTGTAACATAACTGTTGTGAAGGGGTTTCTTAGGTTGACAACAGTCGTCAGTTGAGTCTGATGCTTGTCTCGAAAGAAGGCAAGGCGCAACATCGTAGAGAGGAGCAGCTCTAGCCCCTGTGTTTGGAGTGTCGGTCAGGCCGACATCCTGCGCTACATCGACGACTCTTGCCCCTGTGTTTGGGACGAGGGACGGAGTGACCTGGGGTTGGCGCAGCCAAGTGAGAATGCTCTCTTGATTGTCCTTGCTCTTCTCTGGTGACATATCTTGGACTAGAGGCAGAAAGGAGTTCTTCGCAGTGTCTGCGCAATCATTTGTTCCCTCGCTAGACATGTTCAGGAGGCTGGAGATCATACGCACCGGCTTGCAGCTTCGGGTACCAGTCCCTAGGAACCTTCAACACACAGCGTTAACAAGTATAATACAACTGTTAAATATTCTGAATTTAATTACAAATTAATAAGATGGCACATAGTTTAGCAACACTGTAACCTATAAATGTGATTGTCCCTGGTGTCAGCGAGTGAGTACTTACGTCTGTCGCTTCTTCGAGCTGATCTTGGATTGGGAGAAGGTGTTCAAGTTGTTGGGCCAAGTCTCCGAGGTCCTCCAGTTAGTGTCGCTGTCATAGCTGTGGTTGCTGTTATCGTCATCGTATTTATGGCCAAACATGGCACTAACTCACAGACCTCGACAGCGTCTGTAGGGACAAACATCACGAGCCGTCATGTTTACATTACATTGTTTGTGTATTCACTAGCTAATGTTAGATCTGCGTACGAATGAGACCGACATTGCCTGATAAAGCTCTTCCCCTACTTCCTAAATCTCCGAGCAACCAATTGTACTTGGCACTTTCTACCAGGACATTACCTTCACCTTTGTTATGTTTTAATTTAATTAAAATAGATGTATTTTCTGTACCGACTCAACATTCTTTTTTGTAGTTTCATTTAAAATTAAAAAAAAAATTAAACCCCTGACAATTATTTGCCAGTTAAGAGAACATATGAGATGCATGTCAAATACTACAGTGATTGAATTATTTACTGAAATAAAATAATAAATATTTTCACTTTACAATGTCTTTATACAAGATACTACTATAATTTTGAATAGTTGTGATAGTGAAACTCAATGCAATAAATTGTATATAGTATTTAGTGTGACACCATTAAAAAAAAAGGATGTGCATGGCTTACCTCATTTTCATAAGATCTCACACCAAAAAGTACAATTTGTTGGATTTTTTTAATCTTTATTGTTACTATTATTTTTAAATAAATAAATAAGTTGGCCCTAACAGTATAAAACATTTTTTATAAACCAGTAAATGGGAGATGGGTTACATTTTTATTTTATTTTACGATTCATCTTTGCTTGGTAATAATATTTTGTAAAGAATATTCCTATTTGTTAAGTATTACCTAACTTAATAAAAGTAACAATTACCAAGAAATAACAGATTTTAGATACAATACAACTTAAGAGCGATATTATAAATTTACTACCATAGTAAAGTGAACTAAGACAGTGAGAAGCACATATTATATTTAAATGTCCCCTCAGTTTACTTCAATGGGAGCAATAATCTAAATAAAATACCACCAAAATTAATTATATTCAAACAATATATGTTCAGATGTTTGATTAATTTTAAAAAAGGCAATTAATAACTGCCAAGCAACTTACCTCAACATTGTTTTCGTAAGAGATTTCAACTTTTATAAAAGTTTATAGTAATTTTCATCGGTTTACTAGTATTTTTTATCAACAAAAGAGGACTTAGGTACCAAAATATCAAAAAAGGGACTTTTAGGGACCACCCCTAAAAGCCCTATGTATTAACAGCTGAACCATCTGACAATAGAAATGTTTTCACATTTGACCTGGTATTGATGTTAACTAAATGTTTTTGACTGAGAAAATATCAGACCTCGGTTTGGCCAGATTAAACGGTACGGTTACGACCATTGAGCTGAGAATCTGTGAGCCAATTTTTAACCAGTACGATTTCAATTATGGATTTTCGTGAATATAGTTTCGTTGTGAAGGATGATGGGGGATTATTTAGATCAGATGATGGGCATCAAATTTGAATTTGAAAAAATGACAGTATGAGTCTATTACTTATATTTAAAACTATGACATAAGCTTTTAATACTGTATCATTCGAAACTGTGTATATCAACCGTTCTTATTAATTAAGTTTTTGGATTTTTGAAAACAATTATTGTCTATTTGTGTTAATAAGTCATTATTATTTGCTCTTATTAGATATGTTCATTTATGAATAAAATGAAAGCTCTTTAGTATAATGTACCACAGTATGAACAAAACCTTTTTTTGATATATTTAGGGGTTCATTCCCAATGTAATGAAACTTAATTAAATAAAAGTCAGATTCTAATAAACTTAGTAGACCCTAGACATTTGAAATTGACTCTGAAAATCATCATCATTGTACAAATTAATCCACTGCTCACTGCATAAAGTAGGTCTAAGATGGATTTAACCAAGTTTTGTGGATAAAAGTAAGAGTGAATTTTGGTGTGTGTTAGATTTGCTACATTGCTCAATAAAATGTTAGTGTCATTACATTCTAATTCACTTGTAGCCACTATATGTTGAATCAAATCTCACTCCGTTTCCATTTTTGTTTACGAATGACAACTCTAAAATCGTTTTCACACTTCAACTTGGTCAGAACCACTTGGTCGATAATACTCGATACCAGGACGTGACCAATTCAATCGTGAAAACTCACCTATTGGTAGAACAAGAACCATGGAACCAGATAACTTTAGACCATAGTTAAATACACAGGTTGTGCATTTGTTTTCTTACAGAACTCTCTAAGGGTTCACACACAAAAAATTGGAAGTTGGCAGCATTGTTAAGACTGGATTGCCAGTCAAGGGAAGATTGTGAGTACCGAGGCTGGTTTCCCACCTCCACACAAATACAGGTACATTTCCTCTCAAAATATACCTCCTCATCCCTATTCCATTTGTGTGGTTAGTGCATGCATATACCTCTGAACAAGTACTAAGATGTGGTGGGAAATAAAATGTAAGGACCTTGGGTTCGATTCTTGAATCCGTCACCTTGGCTCAGTCAGTAGCATGTCTACCAAGCTCAGGGTCCCGGGTTCAATTCCCGGCATGGCCAAAAAATGTTTCATTGGTGAAATGTGGCTTTATCCTTTCACATTGATAAATTAACATCAGAGGACTGGATGTTGTGCCTGTCCTAGTCTCAATTTAGATGCCCGCCCCCGCTGGGGCTCTCGCCGATCTGGGGACTATTAGATCCAGAGCGCGGTGGGACACCCAAAGGGGCAGGGTATCGGGGGCGTAATATACCCGGAGCATACCAACTAGTAGGTTAGGTATAGGAAAGAAGGACAATTAGGACGTTTAGATTTAGGTGCTTATTCTAAATTTATTATTGTATTTAAAAAAAAAAGAACATAGCTAAAAGATGTAATGTTGATTCAAGATGTAAATCTAGGTCCCGAGCTACAGGCTAGGACTCGGGATAAATAGTGTAAATAAATAAATAAAGTCTCAATTTAGATTATAAAGCATATGAAGCTACGACAGGCCTAGCAAGCCAGTAGTGGATGTGAAGTAAAGGTTCGATTCTTGACAAGGTCAAATAATGTATCATTGGTGAAAATAAGGCTTACCCTCCCACAGTGATAAGTTGACAGTCAGGGGACTGGATGTTGTGTATGTACAAATTGGTTCTCCATATGAAGAGAATAGCTACCAGCATTAAACATGAACCAATATTTTTACTAGCACCGAGTCTTACTACCGGTTCAGATTATATGCTACTACTATACATACTAATTACTCTAATAAGTGAAGGGGAAAGGTTGAATTTAGATGAAGTGTACCCGCATTTGCGTCGAGAGTGGTAAACCGTCTAGGAAAAATCCCCCTCAGTACACCCGGCTGGGATTGAACCCCGATCTTCCTGTCATCAGCAGTCTAGTCTAGTGAGAGAAGAGCAGCCACCAAAGCGAATGAACCAATGTATAAACAGAAAGGTACAGTCTTCACTCATGTAAACATAACACTAAATGTTCACATAGTGGCAGTTGTTTATGCATTGATATTGCAATTCTCTGTTTTGTGTCGATTTGTGAAACGTCTGTTTTTAACAGAATGTACCACGTATTTAAGACACCAACGCATATTTTTAAAAAGTTTTATTTTTATCACTGTCACCCACAAAGTGGTAACAGCCCAATAATTAAATATATTTCAAATCCAGGTATCTCGGCTCTAGTTGAACACGCCCATCAAATTGCTTCAGAGACAATATTGAGAGGAATTAACCTACCAAGTACCAACAAGAGTTGTCCTGACAATGTTTATAAAAGAAATAGTTGTAATTGTGTCACCTAAAAGTAAAATATTGTAACAGACAAAGAAGAGAGAATGCTTGATCAGAGATATTTTGAAGTGTCAAACTTCCTTGGAGCAAGACCTGTGGGAATAAGCGCACTAGAGCGCTGAACGCTACAATGTTCAACAGATACCTTGGTTTGCTAACTGTCTCACTAGGGTACCCTTTTAGAAAACAAACATTTTATGTTGTGGTTAACATTGATATCATTTTACTATATTATTATTATTTATTTAAATTAGTTGAAAAATGACACATGGACATGGTAATCGAACCAGGTCCTTTGGCTTATCACACCAATGCTCTACCACTAAGCTACCCAGGGTTCATTCCATGCTAAGAGTCATTCTTCACTCATTGTTTTAAGGCTGAGTCTGTGATGGACGTGTGTGATCAATTGAAATCGCGAACTATCAGATAGTACAGTGACTCGGGGTCTTGAATAGCTCAGTTAAAGAATTGTCGCCAAGCTAAAAGTCCCAAGTTTGATCCTTATTCCCGAGGTGTCATTTTTCAACTAATTTAAATACATTGAAATATGGTTCCCTCCACACGGACATTCTTGTTATTACAATGATCCGAAGGCTGTGTTGATATTCATTATTAATATTGATAAGATCTATTAACCGCGACATGACTTGACGTAAGAACACATGAGAGTAGTAGATCTAACTTTCCTGGTTTACTATGATTGTACTTGTAGACGATAGCTTTGTACTTAACACACTTTTATAAAATTAAAATATAACTGTAAGAGACTACAATGATATATGGGCTAGTATTATTAAGTTACGGTTTAGGATTATTTGGTTTATGGGTCATTCCGTGTCAATTCATACAGGCCAGTTAACCCACCATATTGGATTTTGATAAAATTTGGCACACAGCATCTTTGAATGGTTTTATGATTATATATTACATTTTAAGACAATCTAAAAATAGTTTTCAAGTTGTGGACGCCCAATATAGACTAAATACACCTGAAGATCTTCCGCGGTAACATGTGCAAAGTTGACAGCTTGACATTAAATATTTTATATCTCTAGAACTAGAAAAGATAGATCATTGATTATTTTTTTTTAACCTTTCTTTAAAGATACAGTGTTTTGAATAATATATTTTATGTTATCAGATTAAACCAATAATTCAACTATATTAATTACTTGGGATCCAGATAAACATATTTTAATAAGGAAAGGAGTAATAGGAGAGATAATAAAAGAAAACAATGCAACAATGTAATTCTTGGCAACAATACTGTATAGGCTAGCAGGTTTGTGTAGAAGGAAGAGAAAGAAGTGGGAGGGGGAAGAGGCCATGTATCAAATTATTGGCAAGCCAGCTGCAGAATTGACCGGTTGCTTTAGTTAGGTACTTAGAGATAAAAGTTAACAGCTGTTGTTACCTTATTTGCACAAAGTATTTTTTTTTGGGCCTAGCATTAATTAATGCAGTGCAGATAAGTTACCTTAAAATTATATTATCCCCAGTGAGTTGTTAGTTGAACATATTAATTTGTTCAACCAATTAAAACATATTTTATAGCTTAGTCTATTGTATAAAATCTGTAATTTCAAAACTTGTTTATAACACCATATACTAGTGTATAACACAATATACAAATCAATGTATAATTATTGCGTTTGAACCAAAAGGTTTTCAACAGAATGACTGACCATTTTCAAAAATTAATTAGACAAGTCCTTTTATATGCAAAATATAATAAGTGGGTTTTAAGGGGGGGAGGGGGGGGGCAGTCTTGTGTTTGTCTGATGCCGGGATCACGATCAACTTAGCGTTAACTTAACTTATGTGTGATCACGATTCACATAACTTAACGTAACAACTCGAGCTAAACATCTTCATTCTCAAGTATGATCTGTGATTTGTATTAGTTTTACAGTGATGATCTGTGAATGTTTATAGTTTTCAATCGATATAATAAATATCTATTACTATTTTTTTAAATAAATTTAGCTTTCCTATTTTAGTGTAATTATTTTGTTTCAATGTCTGATCATTAGAACTTACGCTAAAGAGTAAACATTAGTCATAATACTAACAAATGAGTTACTAAATATCCCTGATGACGTCACTCGCATAATGATTGGCTGGCTAGATCACGTGATACCCTTCAAGTAACGTAAAGTAAAGTAAAAGACCTCCCAGGACATCTCTTACGTTAACTGCAAGTCAATGTTAAGTTAAGTGCATCGTGATCGCTTCCATTTAAACACACAAGGAGGTTCTTTAGGTTAAGTTACGTTAAGTTAAGTTTAAGTTGATCGTGATCCCGGCATGACAGTTGCTTGCTGACTCAGTTCACTGCAACAGTCTCATGTTTGTCTGACAGTTGCTTGCTGACTCAGTTCACTGTAACAGTCTAGTGTTTGTCTGACAGTTGCGTGCTGACTCAGTTCACTGTAACATTCTCGTGTTTTGGCGAGGTGCGCTGCTAGCATAACTTCCGAAATACCTGCCAGGCTCTGTGACTTTCTTTTGAGAAATTTTATTCCCGTACAAAATATACATAATTTATATTATATAAAACAAGCAGCGGGACAAAGTGTTGTTAGTGACAAGCTGGTCAGGATTCAACTCATAGGTAGGTGTTCTAGGGGTGGAGTCTAAGTAATAAGGATCTGAATGCTTTTAGGTCGTCAAGGGGTAGTGAAGGTCACAAGAGACTAAAAGTGCATCAAAAACCTTCAATATTTTGATTTTCTTTGTTCTCTTTAGTGATAAATGCTCTAGACAAGCCGCTGCAGTATAGACTTAGATAGAGAAGTTGCCGAACCAAACATTGATTCAGAGCATTTCATACAACTACAATAAAACTGGGACAGTTTCACTCAACTCTTTGTTTGTTTAATATCAGTTATCTATAGCTTATTTTACAATTTTCATTAACAAAAGTACGGTAATTAAAAATACTATAAACAGTTTTTAAAAATAAGTTCAGGAGCAGGTACAGTTACATCAAATATAAACTAGCTCTGGAGGAAATATCTGTGTACAGTCAGGTTAAGTTTTGGCAAGTGAGAGAGCGTGGTTTGTCACTGGCCTGCCATTGTTACACAAATATAAGTGTCTCAGCGGCTTACAAAGCTATCACAAAGTAGTATTTCTTCACCAAACAACCTCAGTACCAGTACCATCAGCGCCGGTATCCGCTTGGCGCTAGAGAACACTCAAGTATGGTATCTTTTGTTCAGTTGTTGGGTTGTTTGAAACCCTGGAAGGGGAGAGGGGTTAAAAACTGAACATAATTCTAGAATGTAGCTCCGAGCTAGACTGAGCAATATTCTAGAATATATCCAGGTGAGAATGTAGCTTCGAGCTAGAATGAGCAATATTTTGCCCAGATATTAAAACTTGACATGTTTCACTCACATACACACAATCGCAAATATTGCACATTTAGATTAAATTCTTCCATAAAAGTGAAACCAAGAAGCAGTTTATCAACTACAACCTAAAATATACTCTTTAATCTCAAATGGCACAAAATTGATTGACGGAAGAAAAAGCACCGATTGGAGAATTTTGGGATCACTCGTTTTAGCAAAAATAAAAGTGTAGGCGGGCGTATGCCTAAACAGGCTCAAAGAGTCTATCAATAATACTGAAAATAAAATGTATGCATCCAAATTGTATGAGGGATCCATGTTTTAACGAGGCACTGCCCTCCCAGCCCTGACCAACTGCGATGAGGCTTGCCCCACTTGATGTGCAAGTACATTCTTTCATACACTCTACTAGTTCCGGCGCATCACTATTACACTCTCGTCTCTCAATGACCTCCTTCACGGTACGCGCCAACACTGACAGTTTCTTCGGCCGGCTCTTTGTGAGAGAGTTGGACAAATGGTTTCCGCTGAAGAGGCAACCGTCGACCGTCGTGCCGTGCCTGCTGTAGTTGGTCAGCTCGTACGTGTCAGACATCTGGTCATGGTAGATCACCGCATGGTCCTCTGACACAAATGTACAGCAACCATGATCGCGCAACACTACGTTGTTGTGCGCACCCACCCCAATCGTCACTGGTTCAGAGCCAATAAACATCACTTGGTCGTTGTCATCAACGGAGTAAAGTAAAGCTTTGGGGTCAGCAAGAATTCTGTCAGTGTCTTTTGTTTGTTGCTCTGCATCACTCCCTAGATCTACAGTCTCAGGAGATGCTGATCCAAGCGCTTGCTGAGAATCGTCACTTTTATTTTGAAGGTGGGAATGAAGAAGTCCGTTCTGCTTCTTTACAGGTTTGTCTTTAAAATGAGAAGGGGAAAGTGAACTTGAAGAATGTAGTGTGTTTTCTACGCTCAACGTTCTAGAACAGATTGATCCTTCAGAAGGTGACGTTGAATCAGGCACCAGGTTCCATCTATCCGGGTCCACTGTGGCTTTCAGTCTGTCCGCCGCTCCTCTTTCTTGTCCGGCTGTTGACTCCGGCCTGTCCGAGTTCACAATGGCCACCATTTGCTCTTGGCTCATCTCAGACTGTAGTGGAAGCGTGCTGAAGCGCACTACCCCGTCAGGACCAACATCTACCATCGTCAGCGAAGTTACTTTGTTAGTGTCGACTTGTGTGTCCTTTCTAAGTTTGACTCTTTCTTTGTGCGGTGGGTTTCCTACAGGTGTTTTAAAACGCCAGCCGTGTGCTGCCAACGAACTAGATTTAACAATTTTTGTTTTAATTATTTTCTCACCAGTGCTGGATATTACAGCAGCAGTGGTTATTGCGGTGAAATCTTCACTATCGTCTCTATAGTCCTCGGAACTAGCGACCGACTGCGTGCGGTAGTCGACCTCTATGCCACATGTGAACTCGGTCAACTGCGATGGCACACATGGATGTCTCGTGCTAGTGGGCAAGAGTTGGGCAGAAGATAACGAATTACAAGAGTTTGACGTTGACGGTTGAGAGGGGAGCAAAGTTGTCATAACAGGTGGCTCCAAAACAACAACTGGTACTGCCATAGATGGGCACAAGTGATTGGGAGTGTTACGAGTAGCTACATATTCTCGCGTCAATAAAGAATTGTTGACAAGTTTTGTTTCATTTTTGACCGACTCGTGTACTAAATTATTTGTTTTTTCTATATAATGTTCACTTTGTGTTGAACTGTCTTTACTATTCTCTGTCAATGTGTTACCACTAGGCCATGAAGATTGGTCACACCTTAACCGAGGAGAAGGATGATTTGAGAGCTTGGGAATATCTCCAACAGTAACATGTTGCCTGGTAGTGTTGGTTGAGCTAAGGTAGTCGTCTAAAGCGGTATCACAGGTTTGTTGTCCACTGTTTATTTCGACCAAAAGTTCGTTTAAAGGAAAAGTTTGATCCACGATGGCATCCAGTCGACCGGAGGTCTGAGTCAAACAGACGTCAACCAAGGACTCTTGACTTAAACGTTGTTGTTTCAACGATACAACCTCATCAGTGTCCACATGAGATTCACAGGAACTTGTCTTTGTTGTGTCTGTATCACTGCTACTGTGCCGCCTCTTTTTGAAGTTTACTAAATTGCTAGAACTTGGGAGACTATCTACAGTTATTGTCCTTCTAGCAGCATGTATACATTCATTGGTTGACGATGATACTAGTTCATCTAGTGGTCGGTGAATCTGACACAGCGCCGGTACTGAAGTCCCTGAATCTGTACTAGGTTGTTTGGAATCTGCTTCAGCCGAGAGAGCGCTACTGTATTGTTCTTTATAATGGTTCAACCTTCTGGATTGTTTTGGATTACTAATGTGAGATTTAAATATATGTTGTTCAGAGTGTTTACCACTATTGTGATATTTCTCAGAGGACAAATTGTCAGTCTGGTTCCTCTCATCGTCAGCCCCGATAAGACAGATAGAGCTCAACCATATCTCCTGGTCTTCTTTGCTTGCACGAAGAAAGTCTGGGATTGGGAGCAGTCTGTCTTTCCACATGGCCCTTTCCACCGCAGACAACAGCGAGTTGATCCCCACAGGCATGGGAGGGGGCAGAGAATAATGACTGGCAACAGCCGGCGGCACCACCACCTTCTTCGGACGATTCTGTATGACTTTGTACCGGAACGGAGGGCTCTTCCTGTGAACCGTACGGAAAAACTCTAGCTTTGCCTCGTCTACATCGAAGGGACCGGCGTAAGCGTTCCAGAATCTCAAGCGCTCAGTGAGGCTGCACGAGGAGAGCATGAGGTCTAGGTAGGGCTCGTGGTGGCTGGAACACATCCACTTGCCCGCTGGCATGCTTGTGAGCGGAGGATCTAGACAGTCCAGGTGGTAAACACTCGAGCAGAAGTCGCACGCAATCAGATTCTTGTTGGAGCCACTTCTACCGCAGTGGGCACATTTACTGCCAGAACTTGTCCCTGCACCTTCTTTTTCCTGGTCCACATATTTCCTTTTAGAGCCAATGCCCTTTTTTATCTTACCAGGACGAGGAACTTTGTCGATGCCAGGGAACGGAAGTGTCGGGATCATCTCTTTGGGCAGAGAAAACTGCTGAGGGTTGAAAGCTGCAGCTGAGTTGATCAGGGTTCTCAGTAAACTGGGAGGTTTCTCAATTTCCTCAGGACACCAAAGCTTGGCTTTTATATCCAGTCTTTCACTTAGTTGCCTTTTAAACCTAAGTTTGCCTCTTGTGTGATCATTTTCCTCCAGCCTCCCATCCAGAGCTGTGGAGGCTCTGGACGTAGCAGCGATGGCAAACTTGCACGAATGGCAGAGCCACTCACCGGCCGGGATGTCCCCCTCTTCCAAGGGAGGGTCATGACACAGGAGATGGAAGGAGGCTGGACACTTGTCACAACACAGCAGGTCCCCCCCTTCCCCGCAAGCGTCACAGGAGTCATGGTTGTGACCGCGTCCTCTCGGCCGGAAGTACGGGTGAAGGTCCTTCACGTCCCGCCTGGTCGCCAAAGCCGCCGCCCTAGTTTCATCGCCGACTGGCGGCGCGATGAGGTTACGTATTTGTTGCATGATACCTCCCGTTGATTGAGGCAAATCATATTCGATACTTGTCATTACACAGTTATAACAGATGATAGGCGATGTTTAAAATAAAAATTATTCGAGTGAAATAGTTCTAAGCAACGAATACACAGATTTTTATAGTTTTAATCTACGCACAAAATTGCAACTTTCATTAAATACACAACTAAAACAAGTCTTATGTTGATGTTAACAGTTTGTACGAAGGTTATTTTGAGTAAAATAACAATCAGTGTGTGTTATTGTCTAATAAAAACATCATATTAACAACAAGTTGTAGTATAAATGTGCAAAAAACATTAAAAATAGCTATCTTGAATAAATCTGTGCACATACACGAAGCAGCGCCAACAACGCGAATCGATCTTCATTTGTTCACAAAAGCTGTGATACCCGTGCATATTTAAACAATTTTTACTAATAATTTAAATGTTATGAGTAATGAGGTTAGTTAAAAGTAGGATAGTAAAACTATGAATACAATAACAAATTATTTTACTTATATAAATGTGTAAATATAAATCTATTACTAGTTGTAAACTTACCTATTCAACCGTTATTGAAGTTTAAATTCTAACAACACCAAACAATTGACAATATTTATTCCAGTCAAATGCAGCTTGTCCAATGATATAACAAAATAAGTGTTATCCTAAAAAGAACTTTGTAAAAATAAAACTTACCTACACGAACATATCGTTAGTCTACATCTAGGTATTTAATATAATATAGTTGGTTAGTAAGAAACTGTATTTTCCGATAACTCATTTATTTCTTTTATCAAAATAAGTTGTTTGGATAAAATTATATTTGCTTTTTTAACAAACATGACGTATACAGTCCACTTTTCGACAAAGTTAATACATACTTTACAACCTTCAAAGTTAAGATATTTAATTTAATATACTATAATAATGTCACTATCAAACACGCTTTATGTTATTCTGATGCCACGCATCGAATCTACATCCAACAATATTAATATAGGTACATACTACAATAGTTAAACATTTACCTTTAATTACGTTTTGGCCTTAGAAACCTGTTAGTACAGTTCAGCTTAGAGGGGATGACTACGCAAATGTTGTATATTAGTAAAAAAAAACACTTGTGAAGTGGATTATAATTACATCACAATCAATGATAAATGTAAATTTCGTCCGGTACAAGGGCAACGGGCGTAAATAGTCTATTAGTAGTAAATACATTGGCTTAAACATAATGTAATCGAGCAAGGTAAATACGGTAGGTTAGTTAATGTGGAAATAGATTAGAATCAATAGTAGGGGTGCAGGGAGTACATGAAATAGTAGAGGAAGCAATACTGAGATAGTATGGTCATGTAATGAGTATGGAAAAAGAAATATTACCAAATATAATGATGGAGATAAAATATGTAGGAATAAGCCCACAAGAGAGACCAAGAAAGAGATAGGAGTAGTAAATAACATAAAGTGTACAAGTGAGAGGCAAAGAATGGAAGCTAGAAAGGAAAGTGGAAGAATGGTGTAATGATAGTGGGAGATGGAGGCATTTTACTAAACTGACCCAGCCACAGGCTGGAAGCAGTTAATGATGATGATTATGATTATGATGAATGTATGATCAACTGACAACATTTAATAACTAAATTTATTTACTTGTTAAACATCAATTGCCTTGCAGCGTGGTCTCATACATGTTCCTCAACCCCGCCCATGGGACACCAGAGGGTGAAAGTTGTCTCTGAGTCTAGATGGGTAAAACTTAACAGACACGTCCACGTACCTAGGATGGGCAACTTCATCGACAGTGCGGTGGTTTAACGTCTGCAGTAAGTTTGGTAGCGACTAAGATCTATAAGGACTCAGTGACGTGGGTATATCACGTCCCCTTGCACAGGGTTACGTGACTGGTACCGGGCAGCAGCGGTATCAGAATCGATCTGAGGCACAGAGCAAATGATGCTCGAGGTGGTTCAAGATCGAACATCCACGGGTGTGACCACATAGAGTGGTAGCTCGACCAAGGTGCTGCGGTGTGTATAGGAAAAGGGAAAACTGCCATACTATCTTTTCCCTGGAAACCCCTTTTGTCAAGAGGACAAAAACCAATTATGGTTCTTCCTGGGGTAAAAAGCCCTGAAGTAAACTAGTTCCCCTTTAGGATCTCCGGGTGGGGACTACTTCAGGAGGAGAGATCAATAAAGAATCAGCAAACAAAACTTTCCCTTTCTGCATAAGAACATGGAATGTAAGGACGAAGAGAAGGGCTGGGAAACTGGGAAATCTGAAAATAGAAATATAAAGGTGTGATGTTAACATTGTGGGCTTAAGTGAAGTCCTGTGGAAAGATAAAGGTGAAATAGTTTCTGGAAATTACACAATGTTCTATTCTGATGGAAAGAGAACAAAAAAAGGAGTGGCAATTGTGATGAAAAATGAAGTGGCGAAAAGTATCACTAAAGTGATGTGTCATAGGAATAGATTAATGTTTGTGAAATTAAACACTGAAACAGTGAATAATTTCATAGTACAGGTGTTAAGTGTACATGCCAACAAAAGTCAACAAAGAAGAATATATTAGGATAAACAACGATTTAAGAAAAGGAACAGACAAAGTGAGTAAAGACAATGTAGAGAAAACATGCAATGAGATTATTGAAGTGAAAAGAAAGGTGTGACATCATGTACCAGAAAGCAAAGAAACTGGGAGGGTATGAAAACAAAGGTGTGAGAACAATAGGAATAGAAAACCCCCAAGGTCAGATGGTGACGGATCATAAAGAGGTTCTTACGATTTGGGAACGATATACAGAAGAACTGTACGACAAGGAAAATCGATCAAGAAACCTAGAGATTGAAGCAGAAGAAGAGCTAGAGGAAGATGGAAAAGCACCCAGCATTTTAAAGATTGAAGTGGAGAGAGCCATAAAGGATATGCGAAGAATAAAAGCTGCTGGAGAGGACGACATACCAGCTGGCCTTCTGAAGGAACTGATAAACAACGAATTAAGGAAACTGACAAAACATATAAATAGGATCTATGAAACAGGAGAATGGCCCAAAAACTTTCTAGACGTAACCATAGTGGATCTAAAGAAGAAGAAGCAAGCAAAGAAATGCAGTGACAACAGGTCCATCAGCTTTATCTCTCATGTGGGGAAGATCATGGCACGAATACTCAACAGGTGAATGGAACAGAAAATAGAAAGTGTGAGGGAAGAAGACCAATTTGGATTCAGAAAAGGAACCAGAGATGCCATCGTAATGCTGAGAATAATTTCAGAAAGAGTGCTGGAAGTCAAGGAAGAAGTCTACATTGGTTTCATTGACTGGCAAAAGGCGTTTGATAGAGTGCAATGGAAGAAACTGATGTAAATACTCAAGAATATCAGCATCAACTGGAGGGACGAGGGCTGATTGCAAACCTATAGCTAGGACAACAAGTGAAGGTGAGGCTGAATGATGGAGATATCAACAGCGTTTCTTAGGAAGATGGAAATACTTGGAGAGCTTTGAAATGTGGTGCTGGAGAGACTTGAGAAGATTAAGTGAACAGTCAGGGTGACAAATGAAGAAGTCTTAAGAATAGTGGGTGGGAAGAGAACCAACCATTTTGGATGTGATGTTTTCGGCGCAAAGCAAACTGGATGTGACACATCCTTAGGAGGAACTATCTTCTGCACGACATCATAGAAGGAAAGGTTGAGGGAAAGAGGAGCTTAGGAAGAGGGAGGATTCAAATACTATATGACGTGAAGGAAAGAAGTAAATTCTAGGAGTTGAAGGAGGAGGCAGAGGACAGGGTGCATTGGTGGTCTAAGTTCACTGACAAAAGGAATGGACCCGTCGTAAGACAGAACACAAAAATAATAAACTTCAATGATTAGCACCTAAACAGAGGTGTAATTAGGCAGTAATGGGCTCGTGGCAAACTCTTCTTGATGGGCAGTGCCACCTTCCCCCACTCCCAAGAAAATAAATTAGAAACTATAGCCTAAACAATATATAGTACATAGCAACGGTTTGAAATTTTATAATAAATAGTTTTGCAAAACATTTTTTCATGCAAACTTGTTAAGTAGATAATATATTGGCAACAAACTAATTTTCGTGTTGTATTTGCTAATAGTATCTTGTTAAATATTAATTTGAAAGAAAAATATGTACAGAGCTTATTTTGTAGAACATAAAATGATGCATGATAAAATGGCTGTTTTGTAATTTTTGATTGTATAATGAGATCTTTCCAAAACAAAACAGGCTTTAAAGACAACACTTTCATCTCTTACCAAATTAATATTGGGTGGGTGGGTGGGCCTCACTTTGGGCTCGGGCCTGCAGTCTTTCACCACCTATGCCACCCTTTTGCTACACCACTCAACTTAATAGTTTTGGTTCCCCTTTTGTTTGTTATTTATTTATGATAATCATCTCCCAATAGTTTTGGAAAGTTGTATCACTCATCTGTTTGCAATTTCCGCCATGTGCATAAATATTAATTATCTAACAAGGTGACTTCACAGGATAAAAATACGATAGCAAAAATGTAATATACATACAATTAGTAAAATAGGCATAAAATATACCCAAAACAGTACTAATATGCTATGTAACTGCAATACCGTTCCTTTTAAAACGTAGCAATGTTTTTATTAATTTAAGACATCCATGACGTCATTTTAGTCTATGCAAGAGAGCTATCTGTCCATCGCGAAGGCCTTCGCTAAATATGCGCACTACGAGCCTTTATGGTATAAATATATTGAGCACACCATTGTATTTCTTTCAGCCATGATAAACACTCACGTGACAATAGTTTTGTTCGCGTCGACTCTTGGGAAGAGTTCCACAACTGTGACGATTACAGCCTGGCGTAAGTCAGGAGCAGATGGAACAGGTTCTACTCTTTGAGGCGACACTACTTTTCATTCCTTTCAATTCTCTTTTTAAAGATGGAGGAAGAAAACTCTGTGTTTGATCATCATATACAGTCACCGTTAATCCTGTCTTACACGAGATTAGAGAGTTAGACCATGCAACCACAGCCTACTTTGAATATTATATTTAGAAATGGAAGTTTTTCATTATTATTAAATTTAACTGAAGTATAAAATTGGTGTCAAGTCCCCTAAATTATGTTTTTGACTTTCAACCCACACCTTTTTGCAACGAAAAATAACTATACTGTATGCTTAAATAAGAGGTTGTGTTTGAAAACACAGATCTTAAAAAATAAATGTTAAAAGGCTTACAGCAAAGAAGCTCTAAAACTTTAATTATATTTATTTTACGGAATTTTATATTCTAACCCTTGTAGTCAACTCAAAATTAGTCAATTTTGTTAAACCAATTCAATATTTAAGACAAAGCCAAATTCGAAAATGTCACGCTTTTTATTTCTCTTTTTCTGTTTCAGGTACAACTCTTTCAAACTCACTACCACTCGACATAATTATGAAGCAGAAAAGGCAGTTATTATTTGCCACGGGAACAGCTGCGACGGCGACGCGACCAGACAGGGGGTGAACCTGCTCCATCGACGCGAACTCAAAAAAGAAGGAAACTACAGAGAAAACTGTTTATTACAGCCAACGCGAACATAGCTATAATGATCCTATGTAAATGTAAATAAATTATAATATTATGCACAAGTGTTTTTATAAAATGTATAATTATTGATATATAACAAGCCAAATTTTTCAAGATCTCCTGGAGTACGTTTCTTCAACAGCAAAGGTGAATACTTTGTATATAAGTTATGAACACATATTCAGCCAGGAAAATACATATTTTCTCATCGTGAATTTATAAAACAGTCTGACACTAAATTTGTTTCAGATGCATTCAAGTTACTGGTGGGGAACGTCACTAGGAGATTTGCTCTTCAAAGGATATTCAATTAATTCCGTGGCTGGTGTGTATACATAGTCCCCGAGGATGCTGTCACTCTAGAGTAGACACTAGACTAACTTTCTACACACATAAATAATATTCACTAAATCATTCAATAGCTTAGATTTTGTGAGAATAAACATAAAATAATCTAAAAATTGTATGTTCTGATAAGGAGAGAGTTGGAATTTGGCTCTTCATCTTTAATAACTTCCAGGTTGGTGTAAAAGTACAGAACAAGTTTGATAAATCATTTTACCATAATCATCATAACATTACTCTACCCAAGCTTGATCCTTGTTATATTATATAGTAACATTTAATGAATTTGGTGTGTTGTTTAAATGTTGCAAAAAATAAAAAAGTTTTCAATTATACTATATTTAGTACCATTCGATTCTTCATATCCTTGTAGTTGTACTGATAGTGTAAAATTATTTATTATTATATGGAACCATTTTTGCCTACCATTCTCGCTGTAAACTTATCACTGGAGTACCTACCGCACACTGCCTAGATACTAGAACTGCCCTAGACTCTAAACATTCTTCTGAACACTCCGACTGCTAGTGATGTGTACAACTCTGGTTAAGAAAAAGTGAGCTATTGGAACAGGTCCAGGAATACCAAAAAACTAATAAAATATAATTAGGGCCTAACAAAAATAAATTATTAGTGTTCATGGAATAAAAAAACACCCAAAGTATGGCCAGGGAATCTAATTATAGCAGGGGTGAAAAGTAAAGTTGTTAATAATAGCCACCTGGGGCTACTATTAGATCAAACACAGAATCCCAACGCAATCCCGCTCCTGTCCAGAGGATATTTCACCACCGTTTGCAGGACTGTACTTACAAATAAAAAATAAACACTCACAAGGCCTTGTTGCAATATCTATGTTGGATCTAGCAATTTAAAAGTAAGGCTTGGGTCGTTTTAGCATCGTGTCTTACTACACTTTGTAGGATCGAGGTTGAATTTAGAGGAAGTGCACCCACATTTGCTTGAAGGGGAAAAGAGTGGAAAAACCACCCTAAATACCAGGATTCTGGGTAATATCTCATCACCAGTCTGTTGTAACATCTCCTTGTCACCAGTCTGTTGTAACATCTCATCACCAGTCTGTTGTAACATCTCATCACCAGTTTGTTGTAACATCTCCTTGTCACCATTCTGTTGTAACATCTCCTCATCACCAGTCTGTTGTAACATCTCCTCGTCACCATTCTGTTGTAACATCTCATCATCAGTCTGTTGTAACATCTCCTTGTCACCATTCTGTTGTAACATCTCCTTGTCACCAGTCTGTTGTAACATCTCCTTGTCACCAGTCTGTTGTAACATCTCCTTATCACCAGTCTGTTGTAACATCTCCTTATCACCAGTCTGTTGTAATATCTCATTATGTGAATAGATATCATTTACATCATGGTCAAATGACCCAACACACTACTCTTGTAATATTGGCAAGACTGGCAATGACGTGAACATCAAGGTTCAAGTCTCGGTTGGGTGTAGGTACTGAGCTATTTAGTGGTTTTCCACACAAATTTGGTTACACTTTTTCTAAATTCAACCTTCCTCATCCCAAACATGTTAGCATAATTGGTACATATGTGTATAGCCTAAATGGTTAGTACGACGCTGTGACAAAAGAATAATGATTGATCTATTTGGCAAAAATATATTCTTAATCAACTAGTTATCAATGTTTATGTTGGTCTGGTGTAATGTTGATGTAACCACTTACACGGCGTGTGCCAGGTCTGGTGATGACATGTCTGGGGTTGGCATCCCTGGCGGTGTTGTTTGAAGCGATGAAGGTGGTGCAGGCCACCACGAAGCAAGGACTTCACATCACATCTCTTGGGGACTCCTGCCCCAATGAGTGCTCCCCACTGCTGGGAGCAGCCAACATCCGCAGGAGGAGAGGCAAAAGGTGTGTGGACAGGGACAGTTCAGGGTCTTACAGGATGCATCACAGCACTACCAACACGATGTCTAGTTGCGGCTGAGTGAGAGATGACCCAGTGAGACAAAAAGCTGTATAATTACTTCCTGTGTATTTGCAGGACCTGGGGCCTCCTGTGTCAGACTGGCCTGTACCTGATCCAGGACACCCTGGGGTACCTGCTCATGTTGTGCGTCATGACATACAACGGCTACTTCACAGTGGCAGTGTCCCTGGGAGCTGGACTGGGATACCTCGTGTTTGGACCAGCTCTGACTGAGATAGGCCTTAACTCCGCCAGCAAGATTTGTGGGGCCTGCACTGGTGAGTCGGTTATACTCGCCACACAAACTAAGAGCTTCTCACAAGCTAGACAGGATCAATGACAGGTTAGATGGATCTATGTCCCCTCACAAGCTAGACAGGATCAATGACAGGTTAGATAGATCTATGTCCCCTCACAAGCTAGACAGGATCAATGAAAGGTTAGATAGATCTATGTCCCCTCACAAGCTAGACAGGATCAATGAAAAGGTTAGATGGATCTATGTCCCCTCACAAGCTAGACAGGATCAATGACAGGTTAGATGGCTCTATGTCCCCTCACAAGCTAGACAGGATCAATGACAGGTTAGATGGACCTATGTCCCCTCACAAGCTAGACAGGATCAATGACAGGTTAGATGGCTCTATATCTTCTCTTCCAGTGAGGACTAACCGAGATGCAACTGACGAGGCCAACAGGCCAATCACCTCGTTGACGGATAACTCTGAGGGATTGGTCAACTCGGTGATGGAACTCAACGAACCAGTCCCTGGTGACAAGAACCCATGCTGCCAAGCGGAGATAAGCTCTATGTTGAATGTTCATGGTGAAGTATGCACCGACTCTGATTAGTCCACACTTGGGACTTCAGACAGCTTAGGGGCACATTTTATGCTTTTTAAAGGATCAGTGTTGAAATTTTGTAACGCAAATAACTTTTTTAAAGAGGGTTTGTAGCTTAGAATGCATATATTAATACTGGATCATAACTTTGAATTGAAATTAAATAGATAATTTTAATTTAGTTCCACAATTAAACGTTGCTACACAACAATAGTCATATGACTAAGATTCACAAGTTGGTTAGTCATTTTAAAATTATTTAGCCATTGGGCCACCTCATTTTTAAACAAGATAGTTAGTCAGTCGTATTTAAATATGTTAAACATTTCTCTGAATTACCAAACAGAAGGAGCTTCACTTCCTTGGTCTGTGACCACATTTCCAAACAGTTCCTCTCGGAATAAAACATGGATCTTTACGTTTCAATGCGTTAGGCGACTGATAGACATTAGCTCTCCTGCTTTCTTTTACATTTGATGAAGTTGCTCAGAGAGGAGAGTGGAGTTCGTGGTCAACCGGCATCAACTTGTGGAGCTAAAATAAAATATCATATTTATTTCATTCTTCTCAAGTTTCATTGAGTGCCGTACAAATACTTTGTCTACCCTGCAAGGTAAGGTAGCAACCTTCATCATCATCATCTAACTGGTCCAGCGTACAATCTTAGCGAGTCTCCTCCATTCCACACAGTTCATCAATGTTTGGTTTCCAGCTGCTTCTATCCAGATCTTGTTTCTCAGGGCTCCAGCACTGATGACTTGATTGATCCGCCGCTTATTGGTCTTTATCTTGGTTTATTCAGATCTACGAGAGGAATTAGGGGGAGGTGGAGGGTGTCCTGCCCTTTCTGAAACTATTTTTACTATACATTTAAAAAAACTAACAAAATAATTTGATATTATATAAATTAAAAAATGACACCTGGACACGGGAATTGAACCCGGGACCTTTGGCTTTTAGTACGCCTTATTATCTAACCACTGAACTATCCAGGAGTCTTTCCATGTTAAGGTTCATTCTTCACTCATATTTTTAGGTAGAGTCTGTGATGGATGTGTGGAGATCGTCAACTACATTTGAGTGATCAATTAAGATAATGAACTATCAAACAACGCAACCACCTTTGACTCGGGAGCGATGTATGCTGCCATTAGTACAATTACAACTGTACGAATGCTTGTCTCATGATGGATTAAAGAGCAGAGCTATTATATTTGCTAGTTACGGTTATAGTCACATCTAAATATCTTATAATGATAATTAGATGTGACTATAACCGTAACTAGCAAATATAATTTCTTGGCTACTTAATCCAAAATAATTTGAGTTTAAAACTGGCAACCATCAAATTTAATTTTGAGGGGTAAACTTTTAATTTCAAACTTTAAGGTGTGTTCTAAACATTAGGCTATTATCTTACCTTATTTTAGCATGAAAGCAATTATTTTTGTGGTTTTAGTCGTGTGTGAAACTTTAGTTTGCGTGCCTCCCTCCCCAAGTAAATCCTGAATCTGCCCTTGAGGGACTTAATAACAAATTGACAAGAACGGTAGTTCCACCGGTGGTCCGAGATAGTTCAGGCCAATATTACCCTCTGGATCTGTCACTATTTTGGATATCTTTGCTGTGTGAATGAAAACATGATACATTTATAAAGTGGTGACTGTTTCTTTTGCTGCCATTGATGTTGTAATTTGATGCATTCATCAACGGTGAGTTATTTCTTCACTGGTAATTGTTCTTCCGTAAGTTACGATAGTTCAAACCTCTTCGACCTCTCCTGGATCGGTGCTCTGTGTCTACTTCAATTTGCTAACTGTAGCGCCAATCTCATACCTAGCGTGTCAACTGGGTTTAGTTTCGCTGAGTAAACATCAGCGCTAACATTTGCTGTTTATTCAGGCTGTGCTGAGATCTGAACATAGCTTAGAAAATTTATCACACTCATTGACAACAGTCAAATATTATATTTGTCTGAAGAAAAAACTCAGGAGGGTCAGAAGGTGGTAGTTATAATTAATGACGGCTCATAGAGGTATAGAACGGAACTTTTAGACACTTCATATTTAATTTGGATATGCACGAGTTCTACTGGGTCACCAAAGTCACCAAAAAGCTACTAATTGCAGAAAAAAAGGTCACAGAAGTCCCAGAAAAGTCACGAATTTTCAGTATTTTGGTCATAAAGTCACAAAAATATTACTGTTTGAATTTCCTGCGCATCGTAACAACACAAACGCGTCAAAAGTCACGCCACCCACTACCCATGCGCTAGCCGCAAGTTGCCTGATAATTTGTACCATGATAACAAGGACAAGGTTAACGTTCGACATCTATGTATGGATTATATAATGTTCGACTGTTTACAGAAGGAACTTTGTGGTCAAAAAAGGTCACCAAAAATTGTTTCTCCAACTCACTATACAACCTGAGATGATATCAAATTGTTCAAACAAAAAATTATGTTACAGTTAAATCAATGTGTTTTTTTTTATATATAACTTAAGTTAAAAAAAATAATATCCAATTCCTTTTCATGCGATTATGTCAAGCAGTTCTCGACCTTTAAAGTTTGTAGCAGAGAGCAATCACAATTGAAAACCAGTGCCGGATGATCTGTATTTGAAATATAAACTTCAAGTATAACATATCATACCAAAACTATTAAGATTGTGCCAAGTCAATTTTTTTTTCAGCTCAAAGCCAACTCAAAGTGAATATATAAACTATTCTCAAAGCCAAATTTAAGTTTTAATATTGTTTTTTAATTGTTTTATATTGAAAAAATATAATATTGTGGTTATTTATATAACTTTATAGGTACACTAAAATTATTTGGAAAATGTTTTATTGCACATTTATTTTGTAATATTTCATTCTAATTTTATAAATCAAATTATTATCCCAAATTTTTCTCCATATGAACATGTATTTGTGACGCACATAACGGCTAAGAATGGCAGTGATTGAAAATTAATTGAGTATTTTAGCTTTCAATCTTTTTATTGGCGGAACTTTGCAATTGTCTAAGCTGAGATTTGTTTTGAAGCCAAGTCGAAGTTTCACACACCCCTAAAACTATCAAATACATTTCCTAGCACTGGTTATTTTTTCAATGTTTTCTGTTAGTAAAAAAAAACAAATCAATTATTTTAAAGTTGTTTTTAATATCATGAATAAATTGCACACATAGTTTTACAATTTTTTCCATACTGTATCAATAGAAAGTGTTCCACCATTTTGTATAATTTATGATGATGTAAAATGCTGACTCTTTTAAGTCATAGTGTAATTGTGTGCATGGAAGAAGGTTCCAAGTCTTGGTTTAATTGTTCAAGCATGTTTTATTATAAGTTTTATTTGGGTTATTTGATTTTTTATCACCATCATTATGTTAATATTACTATGTACCAAATATTATATGAAAATTAGAGCTACTAATATATTCTGCTAGGGGAGGATGTGTGTGATGTGTGTTACACATATAGCTCGACACATGTCTGGGCTAGGACTCCTGTCAGGGGTTTAGTTGGGCAATAACTACCAGTTCCTCGAGCCAAGAACAAAATACAAAATATAGTTTGTAGACGAGGGATAGAGAATGTTGTGCTTCACTCTTCTCGGTGTTGTCATGGTGACAACATGTATTGCGTAAGATCGTAACTCTTCATGTAGGCAGTTGAGGACAATGTACTACTCCAGTGGTACCAACTCAAGGCTGTAGTGACTTTGTAAATAATATTTTAATCCATAGACATTTGTAAAGAGATTGTAACTAGTCAATATTCGTGCGAGTAATAAAATATTTCTGTTGAGTCAGAAATGTAGGAGAGCAGTTATGAAACAAGGAACTGGACTGTTAGTGTAGTTCTAAGTTCAACCATTGGCATAGAAACTGGCGCGAGTCATATTATGTATCAGGACGTTAGAGTGTTATCTGCTTGAAGTTGAGTTGAATTGTGATAATTAATATGTAAGTGGTTAGGTCATGTCCTAACAAATATATTAACTGTCCACAGGCCTGTCTAGATCTTGTACTAACAACTATATTAACTGTCCACAGGCCTGTCTAGATCTTGTACTAACAACTATATTAACTGTCCACAGGCCTGGCTAGATCTTGTACTAACAACTATATTAACTGTCCACAAGCCTGGCTAGATCTTGTACTAACAACTACATACATTAACTGCCCACAGGCCTGTCTAGATTTTGTACTAACAACTATATTAACTGCCCACAGGCCTGTCTAGATCTTGTACTAACAACTATATATATTAACTGCCCACAGGCCTGTCTAGATCTTGTAGTAACAACTACATATATTAACTGCCCACAGGCCTGTCTAGATCTTGTAGTAACAACTACATATATAAACTGCCCACAGGCCTGGCTAGATCTTTTACTAACATCTATATTAACTGTCCACAGGCCTGGCTAGATCTTGTACTAACAACTATATTAACTGCCCACAGGCCTGGCTAGATCTTGTTCTAACAACTATACTAACTGTCCACAGGCCTGGCTAGATCTTGTTCTAACAACTATACTAACTGTCCACAGGCCTGTCTAGATCTTGTACTAACAGCTACACATATTAACTGCCCACAGGCCTGGCTAGATCTTGTTCTAACAACTATACTAACTGTCCACAGGCCTGTCTAGATCTTGTACTAACAACTACATATATTAACTGCCTACAGGCCTGGCTAGATCTTGTTCTAACAACTATACTAACTGTCCACAAGGCCTGTCTAGATCTTGTACTAACAACTACACATATTAACTGTCCACAGGCCTGTCTAGATCTTGTACTAACAACTATATTAACTGCCCACAGGCTTGGCTAGATCTTGTACTAACAACTATATTAACTGCCCACAGGCCTATCTATTATGTCAATAAAATGTTCACTTTCCTTGAAGACACTCACTGTACAGTCCTAGTCAAACATGTGTAGCTCACTTTTTACTCGAGTTTTTTTTATTTCTCAATTTTTTTATGTGCATCAATATTTTTATGATTTAATGTTATTTTGAAACATCAAACGGTAAACTATGTTTTGAGTAGGTAATATTTCTATGACTGATTAGTGTTAAGATTGTTGGTGCATTGTGGAGGAAGTGGTAATTAGTTACCACCTTAATGAGTTCTGTTGTAATTTTTTTATAAAAACACTGGAATTGAAGGGTTTGTGTTTTCGTCGAGTTGTACTCGCCTTTGATGTGTCTGAGATGTATAAACACAGGGGCTCATAATGCAGTGGTACAGGGAACCTTTGCAATTCATGACTAGATCCATCTTAGGGTGGGGTGCAGGTAAACTGTTTCTATTTAACCTGCTTCTGGGGACACACCGATTAAACACCTGTCATGTCTGGTTTGAATCTTGTTCATGTGTACTGGTTTATTCCTCTATGTGTTTACCACTCTCCTTCCACACAAATGTTGGTAGATTACTTCTAAATTTTACCTTCCTCTTAACTACTCCATTATTTTATTTCATCTGTCTGGGCTACACGCATACATTTCACTGATGTAATAGGGGTGAGGAAGGTAGAGTTTTACAAGAAATTTACCTCTATTTGTTTGGAGGTAGAGTGGGAAACTATCTAAGAAAAAACATCCTCGGCACACCCGACCAAGGTTCTAACCCTGACTTCCCCATCGCTGGCAATTCGGTCCAACAAGAGAGTGACAGGTGGTTACCAGCACAGGGCGAAAATAAGAACAGTTTACCACATGATTTAGTTTAGGGGCATCTAGAGCTTCAAAAACTTCAACTTCGTTTCAAATATATGTCAGCTTCGACTTTGATTTGAAAGTAAAATTTCGGCTTCACCAATCAAAATATTTTGAGTTAAAGTATATATTTATGTTAAAATTGTGTGATTATGTGACACATATTATTAATGTTCACCTGACAAAAATCTTGAATAATTAAATATCATTTTGTGATAGTAAGCTTAGGTCCGAAATATGTTAAACATGTTTGCACTATCTTTTGTAAAAGATATTTAATACCTAAATTTGCAACATGTATGTTCTTTACCAACATTAAAACATTTTTAAATATCATAACTTAAATTCAACTTTGAGAATATCTCAAACTATTTGATTTGTCTTAGCATCCCCTGATTTACAATAATTCTAATGCCCTCAAGTTTATGAGCCTGAGTGTTTTAGTTGTTATAGCAATAAACTGTGTAAGGCTCCCTTTCTCGAGCCATTGAACAAAGTTCTGTGACGTATGACTGTTGTATTGTATGGCTTACCACGCCAACAAAAATAAAATCATTTTTAAATTGTTTCATTGAATTTTACTGTCAATTTAAAGGATGGCTGGATGAGAGAAACTCTACAAGCTAGGATTAACTTAGGATACCCTAGAATAGTTGGACCTGCATGTGTTTAGATAGACACTGGGACAATATAATATTGCAAGGTGCTGGAGAAGATCAGGTGGACAGACAGGGTGGCAAATGAAGAGTCGGTGAGAAGAGAACAGTTTTGGATGTGATTCTTCGGTGCAGAGCAAACCGGACACAATCTTAGGAGGAACTGTCTTCTGTACGACGTCATAGATGGAAAAGTTGAGGTAAAGAGGAGCTTAGGAAGGAGGAGGATTAAAATAATTGATGCCTTGAAGGGAAGAAGAAAATTCTGGGAACTGAAGGAGGAGGCAGAGGACAGGGCGTATTGGTGGTTTGAATTCACTGACAAAAGGAATGGACCTGTCGTAAAACAGAACACATAATAATAAAGTTTCTTTAAAAAACTACACCTTTTGCCTGAAAACATACTAGAAACATTACGGTATTTTTCTAACGTAATGGTCCAATCATCACTTTTAGAAGTTCTTCTAAATTTAAAATTACCCAATTTTGTGGCCGCATGGTTTAAGGTGGTACTCTCACAGTAAACTAGACTCCCGACAATGTGGAGATTGAGGTTATGATCTTGGCTGTTTGTACTGAGGGTGGTTTTTCCAAAATTGTTTTCCACTCTCCACGAAAATGCGGATATACTTTCTCTAAATATAACCTCCCTCATCCCTAAAATCATTCATCAGCATAATTAATACATAAACATATAAACTGAATGGGCCGTAAGACATGGTGCTAAAAAAGTATGGTTAAAATGTGATCTGTCAAGGAATTGTATTTGCTCTCATGGTGGAGCTCTGAGCCAGTCAGTTCCACGAGATCCAACCAGAGGGACAATCCTTGGTCTAGTTTCATCATGACCTGACCGGCGTTCTTCTTGCTATGAAAACATCCGACAGCTCCCAAACTTATCTCCATGTCATCCTTTAACGCTTCTCACTTGGTTTTAACCCCAAACACTGCCATGTTCGAGTTTAAAACTTATCCACCCGATTTATTTTACAGCTCTGTTGAGAGTTTACTCAGAGATATTAAAGCAAACAGTTTTTTGGTGGGGTAAGTATGATCCAGCCTAAAAATAAAATGAGGGAGATGTAAAAATCTTGAGGTACCCCTGTTGGGACATCCCAGCTGTATATTTGCAATAGAAGGTTGGATTATAAACAGTCGGCCATAAAGTCTGGGCACCTGAGCAAAGGCCAAACAAATCTGAACAACAATTGTTTGAATACAAACTTTCCCAACTGGATCCGAATGCCCTCTATTTATTTGAGGAATGTTGAAGGTACGTCTTCTGTGAAAATCAAAGACTGGAATTGTCCAAAGCGGCTGTTCACAAATTTTATGAATGGTCATAACACTGCAACAATTTCTGTAATTTTTTAGTACCACCAAGATTATGCTAAATATTTACTATTTCAGTACATTTTTATGGTACCCCACATATTGCGCGACTGCATCGGCTGTTTGAGCTCGAATCAGTGTTGCCACCCCTCCAACCACTGGTTAAATCTGTTTTACTTTTGATTGAACTTGGTTGTAATATACTTACAGTGTTTATAAGATTTGACGAAACCCTGTCTTTTTCCAACTTTGTTTTGTTTGGCTTCTCACATGGACCACAGTTTGGGAACCGCTGATCTAAAGCAACGCAATATGGAGATATGCGCGACGATCAGTGGGGATGCAGCGTTAATGGACCGAGTTAATAATTTTGCTCACCAAGTTGAACTTTGCATTGTCAGTTAGGGACAACACATTGAACATGTAATGTCATTTAATGTCCCAACATTTTTTATGTATTAATAACATGTATAAGCATGTATATTTGCCTGTGTATCCAAACTTTATGGCCACTCTCTATGATAAAAGTTTTTAAAACTGTGGTGGACAATATATTCTTACCTAATTTAGCAAAACATGACTTATGATTTAATGAACCATTAGAACAGTGCATTAAAAACTGTTGATTAATTACTGAAAGAAAGGCAGTAAAACACTTGCAATATTAACAGAAATTAGGCCAAACTTAGCCTCGGTCTAGCCAACCAGTGTAACAAGTATATTGTCCACACCAACCCCCAAATTTTACAACCAGTATCGCTTAAAAATAAAACTATCTCTGGCTCATATATACATTTACTTTGCAGGAATTTGGTAAAGGGTAAATAACAAGCATTATCATCTATAATTTACACTAATTTATTTACCATGATTGGTATGCAATATAATATGCAATAATTGTGCCTGATACTCTGTACATAGTCCCTTCTAGCACTAAACCTAGTCAAGAGTTACATATTACACTCTTACATAAGGTTATAGAGGATGACTAACCCAAAGAAGGTAAAACAACCAATAATACAAAGTCCAAGAAAAGTAGATAGACACATATGTTACTTTAAAATTAACATCCACTGCACCAGTGATAATAGAGACTTCACCTCAATAAAAGTGACGCTTTTAACCTAAAAATACATACACTATCCAATAGGTCCTTATTAAATAGATTAATATACAGTACATTCTAACAAACCTCAACAGGATAATAGTTTTTTTTATTAAACATAATTACAAGTGCACTTAGTCTATATATTTACAATAAGCCTGCACAGACCCATGGCACGATTCATAATGGCCTACATCCACCTCCAAGCACTCTCTGATTATGAACTCTGCTCTATGTTCTCGGGAATTATTTGTTTATATTTTCTTCCTACAAATTTCTGTAAATTAAGGCTGGGAAAATATTTAGAAATTGCTACGGAGAGGATAACTAATGGTGACGTCATTAATACTCATTCTTAATATAATTTACACTGAGCTAACATTTGAACGTCGACTCTGTTTTGTTCACCAGTCTGGGCTCGAACTGTCGAGTGATTCTTGGAGGTGAAGGTTGGGACTGACCTTATCCAATCAAAGTCAAGGGCTTCCATAAGTGAGGAATCCGCTGGGCCGTGACCAAAGTCCCCAGCATGCTTAGCGAATAACAATATAACCTCGCGCTTTCAAACAATGACTCGTATTTTATTTTATTTTCGCGAGAAAATTAAAGACGAGATTAAAAAAAAAAAAAGNAAAAAAAAAAGTGTTAAGAAACGTAATTTGCGAATCATCTCTGTAAGTCACGACTTTAGGGACGTTCAGTACAGGCCAGCACACATAACTTAAGAGCTCATATTTCAGTTTGATATTTTTTTAAACCGACTCAACAAATTGTTTGGGTGAAGTTAAGACGGCGTACTTAACTGGATAGAGATATCTGGTCGTGTTCCACTTAGTAAATAATAAGATTGAAACCCGTCAGATGATCCACTCTAACAATTCATAGTTACTCTAACTTCGAATCACCTTTTCATATTATTAACAATCACTCGGGAGGCGCGGTAACCTTAACCTACTTGTGTGGAGAAGAAATATTACTCGTCAGCCATTTTAAAAGGGCATCATTAACACATACCGCGTCATATTTGCGCAGATGGACCTGAAATAGTTAGTTCGTGCACTCCGTATTTAATTTCTGTGGAGAAAGTACTCTAATTTGTTACGCGCCATTACTCAAGTTGACTGGAACTGTGCTACCTACTAACAGCAGTCACGGCTTGTTGGACTCGTCGACAAACATTTCAATTACATTAGGAAAAGATAAGTCTTATAAATACTACTTTACAAATAGATTCAGGTACGAAGAGACACTACACTTTATTTAAATATGGAACTTTTTTTAAGTACACGTTTTGGAAACTGTTTTATTTGTAAGCTGGTTTGAATCTAAAATGCCAATAAGAAGGCGCATTTGTTTGGAAAAAAAAAGTAGTGTCGCCAATGCGAAGGCGAATTTGTTTAGAAAATATAATGTTGCGCATTTAAAATGGGGCTGTGTTTTTACAGAACACACAACTACGCATGCATACCTTTTTGAGTTGGGTGAGGAAAATTGTCCTACAAAGTATTGAGTAATCTACGTAATTAGTTTTTATTAAATGTAGAACTCAATGGAATATACTTTATATTCCGAGTATAAATACAGTAGCTATTTCCTCCCCTCCCAATCTGTAGCTGCCGACAAGATGGCGACTGCGCTAATCAGTCAACCCCTAAATCAAGAAACGAGACAACTTTGACCTGCTTCTCTTCGACAAGAGAGGGCAAAATGTAGGTCTAGATACGTCAGCATCTTCCAGCAAATGGTACTTTAATAGTAACCAGACCAACCTAGAACTAAACAGCGGTGCTTCCATCTAGTGGATAAGTATAGAAACGAGTCATAAGAGAACCCCTAACAAATTCATAGATCATAATTCAAATATAGATTAAATGTCGCAACAAAAACTAGTCAGATCTCGCTACATCGTTGAGAATAGTCTCATTGTCAAGAGTTCTAAGCAAATCTCTACGTCATAAGATAGATTACTCGACACTAGCGCAGGACGCGGGCATTGTTGGAGATTGTTTAGTGGAAGTTGGAATCTGACCAGATCCAGGTGGTCGGGTACACTACCACACAAATTACAGGTCGACTCAGTGACGAGTCGTTTCCGGCGGGACCGGAAATAAGGTCTCAGAAGTCGTAGGAGCTGGTTTCCTCGTCTCCTTTCTTAGCTTGGAACAGGAACCTGTAGACCAGACCAGCACATACGCCTCCCAGCAGTGGGCCTGCCCAGTAGACCTGCAACACATACACCTGCTACAGTAGACCTGCCAGCCCAGTGCTCTACGAGTATGTTGACGAGTGGACAATGTTACAGTATCTACTACACCTATTAAAGCATTGATGCCTGGTAAACATTCAGCAACTAAGTCAAGGAACGGGGACGTGTTTAGGGACCGAGGAACTGACGTGGTTCATGTTTGGTCCTCTTCAGGTTCCTTGTGTGGTCCAACAATACATGCTAGTGCGCGTGTGCAGGACAGGACGATACTGCGCATGTGCAAGACAGGACAATACTGCGGATGTGCAAGACAGGACGATACTGCGCATG